>NIVC01003279.1:102500-107369 GCA_002269645.1 Macrostomum lignano
TCTTGGCCGCCTGCCCTCAGTGAATCTCGGGGTCAGTGCGGCAGCTGGGCAGGCGGAATCTGTGTTTGTAAATCATGCCGGGCCATCAATTCCATTTTGTACTCGCTGGCCCAGTGTGCAGCCGCCTCAGCTAAGTTTTTGTCTGGCGGCTGCTGAGGCGGCCAAATCAAAACGCCAGGCCCGGCGTCAGTTGCGCAGCCTGCAGGCAGTAGGAGAAATGGTGGCTGTGCGACCGCTCGGCTGTGAAATGTCACCGTTTTCAATGCATTGTTTTCATTTGCTTGCAGATGAGGATGCGGGCGAATCAGAAAGTTTCGAACTTTTGTGGGCACCTTCGATTTTGATGCAATTATTGCGATATGCCCAAAATGATCAACCATGATCAGCTGAAACCAGGGAGACGGGAGCTGAGTGAAGCGGGACTGAGGTCTCCTCTATTGCGCTTCCACCTGCCAGTCTGATAAAATAATAGCTGCACAATTATATTATTATTGCCATTGCCTTTCATCGCCCCACAGCAGCCAAGGCCTGAATGAGGCTGTGAATTTGGCTGGCAGGCAAATCAGCTGAAATTCCCCGTTCATCCAGGCTGAGGTCACGTGACAGCCACGCAATACCCTTTCAGCATGTTGGCCCGCGCGTCTGTTGTTGACGCTACTATCATCATACAATTATTTATGATTAGCCGGAAGTAATAAAATGCATGTTACACTGTATTCAGCAGTACAATACGGCAATTCTGAATCAGAGACCTATGCTCAGGCCAGACCAGCTTCTTCCAGACCGATCGGGGGTGACGCTTGAGTGCACTATGGTCCTCTTATAATTTAATTTAACCTGATGTGAATAGGTTTTGAAGGCTATCAAATTGGCAGTATTAGGAACCTAAGCACAACCCTGAGCGCAACCCTGATCACAAACCTGAGCACAAACATGAGCACAACCCTGAGCACAACCCTGAGCACAACCCTGAGCGCAACCCTGATCACAAACCTGAGCACAAACATAAGCACAACCCTGAGCACAAACCTGAGCACAAACATGAGCACAACCCTGAGCACAACCCTGATCACAAACCTGAGCACAAACATAAGCACAACCCTGAGCACAAACCTGAGCACAACCCTGAGCGCAACCCTGAGCACAACCCTGAGCACAAACATGAGCACAACCCTGAGCACAACCCTGATCACAAACCTGAGCACAAACATAAGCACAACCCTGAGCACAACCCTGAGCGCAACCCTGAGCACAACCCTGAGCACAAACCTGAGCACAACCCTGAGCGCAACCCTGAGCACAACCCTGAGCACAACCCTGAGCACAACCCTGAGCACAAACATAAGCACAACCCTGAGCGCAACCCTGAGCACAACCCTGAGCACAAACCTGAGCACAACCCTGAGCGCAACCCTGAGCACAACCCTGAGCACAACCCTGAGCACAAACCTGAGCACAAACATAAGCACAACCCTGAGCACAAACCTGAGCACAAACATGAGCACAACCCTGCGCACAACCCTGATCACAAATCTGAGCACAAACATAAGCACAACCCTGAGCACAACCCTGAGCACAACCCTGAGCACAAACCTGAGCACAAACCTGAGCACAAACCTGAGCACAAACATAAGCACAACCCTGAGCACAAACCTGAGCACAACCCTGAGCGCAACCCTGAGCACAACCCTGATCACAAACCTGAGCACAAACATAAGCATAACCCTGAGCACAAACCTGAGCACAAACATAAGCACAACCCTGAGCACAACCCTGATCACAAACCTGAGCACAAACATAAGCACAACCCTGAGCACAACCCTGAGCGCAACCCTGAGCACAACCCTGAGCACAAACCTGAGCACAACCCTGAGCGCAACCCTGAGCACAACCCTGATCACAAACCTGAGCACAAACATAAGCACAACCCTGAGCACAAACCTGAGCACAAACATGAGCACAACCCTGAGCACAACCCTGATCACAAACCTGAGCACAAACATAAGCACAACCCTGAGCACAACCCTGAGCGCAACCCTGAGCACAACCCTGAGCACAAACCTGAGCACAAACATAAGCACAACCCTGAGCACATGTGCTCACGTGGTGTACACATTTACTAACTTTCTCATCGTCAGGCAGTGTACTCGTACTGTCTCAGCTCCTGGAAACGTAGTTGACTTCGATCAATGCGTAAATCGCACAATTCCAGGTCAAAATCTCAATAAGATGAACGAATCTTTTTGGTGCGAGGGTCGATCGGGCGTTCGGAAATCACGAAATCACCTACCATAGTGGTTGTTCCACATAGACAAGAACTATACTCATTTTTCATGGATGCGCACGAATATGCTTGTAAATTTACAAAAGTGTAAATTTATATTTATGCCATCTGTGCGTGTGTGCGAGTTTTCGATTAGAATTCCTTACTAGAATTATTAGAGTTCATGCGACACTTGAAATCTCGTGAGTACTGGACGAACTCGGAATGCAATGATTGATTAAACTCTTGTTGGACAACTCTACACAATGACACTTTACACAGGCAAACTTTGTCCGAACTTCTTCGATTCAATCCCCTTTGTTCGCGAGGAGTCACGAGGACAGCTTAAACTTATTCATGATTGTGTAAATGGATTGTTAACTAATTTAGGTACAATTAAATGTACAATCAAGGACTAATCAAGCAGAAGAAAGGGAAAAGTCGCTTCTTGGAAAATTTTAGGAGGCAAGTTTTTCCGAAAAAGAAACTTCGGGGACATGAGTTTTTTATTTTTCTGCGCAAAAATGTTATTGCTTTCGATTGTGTTTTTGAATTCAAACTGCATTCCAGCTCAAATTCGATTGATTTTCTCTCCGGCTACGCATCTGTCTTAACAATGACAAATGTTTTTTGGAATAAATTCAGAATATAATCCATGTTCTTGTATTGAAGTCACATTGACGCACATGAACACCTTAGTCCTTACTGCCAAATTTACTAATTACAGATGCTCATGTTCTAACATTCATTGAATTTCCGAGCTTATTTATAAAAAATAAAATAATGGTTTAAACAAAATGTCATGGCTTTGAATTTACTAGCTACAAAAGATTTTATTTTTTGTTATAAAAATAACAAATAGTGTTAGGAATAAAATAATTTTAAACTTTTGATCTGAAAGTTTTGTTTCTAAATAGCGTAGGCTGACATATTCAAGGTGCTTTTGAGCTAAATGTTTTTCAAAAAGTTTTTTACTTTGATGATTTGGTGACTAAAATTATCCCCAAAAACAAAATCGATTAATCATATTTTTTCCATTTATTATCCTTTCCGCGGAAACTTTGACGAAAATGTCGCGGAAATGTGACGATCTAGGATAACCAGCCTGAGCAGCCAACGAGAGCTCATAAGTGGCTAAAGCATTTTATGCAATGGATAGCAAAATCATCATCTGGCTATTAATTGTAATTGCCTTCAAGTATTCGTTCGCACAAAGTAAGTAAACTTAATTTTACTAATTTACTAATTTACTAGTTGGATGTTGAAATTTTCAAAAATGTAATATTGTTTTTTATACTACGCTGGTTTGAGTTATTACCCTGCATGCTTTGAGTAAATGTTAAACATTTGAGTAAATTATATAACACTGTTTTAGCTCCAGACAGTAGAAAGTTAAAGACAGTCAACCATTGTTTTATATAATCTAGGATTTTTATTATTCCAAACTAGAATTTGTCTCTACAAAAATTTCGTTGCTGCTTTGCCCAAAAACAAGTAAAGTTAAATATTTAATCTTTTTTAATTTGTCTTTCCTTATTCTTTTAAAGATTTCTGTTGTTTCTAACTTTGTTGAACTATAAGAATAGCACAAGTATTGTTGCAAAATAATGACCTTAAGCCTAAAACTTTTAATTTGAAATAAAATATGGAAGCAAAGTTAGGTAAAAATAATTAAAAAGTTTTATTGAAATGTAGGGGCGTCGCCATGGATTTTATGATGGGGGTCAAAGCCAAGAATTCTACATGCACATGTACATGACTAAATTCCTACATGACATTATTTTCAGAATCAGTGTTACCAGCGCTCATTTTAGCGCCATAGGCACTCATTTTAGCGCCACAGGCACTCATTTTGGCGCCACAGGCACTCATTTTAGCGTAGCAGGCACTCATTTTGGCGCCGCAGGCACTCATTTTGGCGCCGTAGGCACTCATTTTGGCGCCGTAGGCACTCATTTTGGCACTGCAGACACTTTTTGGCGCCGCAGGCGCTATATTTTGTCGCCATGAGGCAAAATTACTAATTTCCATAACGGGTCACAATTGGTGGGATGGGGGGTGGGACAAAACATTGACATGTCCCCACCATAGATTTTACTGGCGGGGCATGTCCCCCTTGTCCCCCCCCGGTGGCGACGCCCCTGTTGAAATGTACTCGTAGTTCTACTAGCAGTAGCAGAGATATCACAGTGTAAATTCATTAAATCTTTCTTTATAAACAACATAGCAATCACGCAATATTTAGCAATTCACGAACGATTCGTATTAGTTAGTATTTACGCTGCTGTATCTGTAGTTGGAGTACTGTGATAGATTTTCAATGCAGTTTCAATTCCCCATCACATAAATTACAATAAAAAACACTGTCCGAATAACTAAATGCCCTCAACTATATTATAGCAAGCACAGCGGATTCAGCAGCACCAGACTCCCCAACTGCCATCCTCGATGCCAGCAGCTCTGTGAGCACTGACTCAGGTTTTACATCAAGTATTTCCCCAGGCATTGCGTCCCAGAGCACATTCTCAGCTGTGCAGAAACAGCAGCTGCAGATGCAGCAACTCCACAATCGAGCAGCATTCAAACTGATTTTTTTGTCCATCGAT
>NIVC01003280.1:0-107339 GCA_002269645.1 Macrostomum lignano
AAAAACACCGTCTATGGTAAAAACACCGCCTATGGTAAAAACAACCGTCTATGGTAAAAACACCGTCTATGGTAAAAAACACCGTCTATGGTAAAAAAACACCGTCTATGGTAAAAAACACCGTCTATGGTAAAAAACACGTCTATGGTAAAACACCGTCTATGGTAAAACACCCGCGTCTATGCTAAAAAAACGCGTCTATTGTCAAAAAACGCGTCTAAATGGTCAAAAACAATCGTCTCTAAGGTATATGGCACAGGCAGAGGACTGAATTCAAGACACAAAGGCAGTTGATTCAGAGCTAGAACTCAATCTACAGGATTGGCGCTCCATGGTACTGCAAGAGAATCGCGAAGATCGGCGTGAATGCCATCGCGTTGCCAAGAATGCAGCCTGGTTTGCTCACACACTGCCGGGCTTCCTGATTCTACTGGCTTGGCCCGTGAAAACATGACTGCAAGCAATGACTTGTTCGCTATGTGCATCACAAAATGCGTGATTCACTTATCAATTGTTTGCTTTCTGTGTCACATAATTGACAATTTTTGTCTAAGGTTCCGAGCTTAGTCTGAATTCAACTGGCTCGATGTAGGTATACGTGTACGGCTTTCATAAAAGCGCCCGAGTGGCTGTCCATGGTAAGTGACTGGGGGCCGCATTGTCCCAGCGGCCCAGGCTCGATTCCAAATGCAGTCACATTAATTTGGGGCTAAATTGGAATCTCGGCTTGGCTCTGATCCTGCAATTAACGCCCTTGAGGGCCAACCCCCAAGGCCAGTGAAGTGTACATGCCCAACGATTAAATAAAGCTAGGGCTGCTGTACACTGCCTGTGTGAGTGTGTGCCTGTGCGTGTGGACTTGCGTACGTATCCGCCGCGTTTTGTGCCTGCTCAGGGGAGTCGGCTGAATGGGCAGCAATGCCTCTCGCCGGTTTGTGTGAGCAATGTCGCCTAAAGTGCGCTAGCCCCCCTGTTCTTGGCCGTTTTACTGTTGCTGAAATGGATTTCGCCTGCAGGCTTGCTTCAATGTGTCAATGAGAATGAGCAACAATGAAAATATTGAGACATATTCATAAAATGCTATTTATCGATAATTAGAAAACCTTTCTGAGTAGTGTGAAAATTATCAATCAATCAACAATATTTATTGTCTGTTCAAAAGCATAAAACAACATAGACAGAGTATGTACTGTATTAAAAATTATAAATTTATCGATTAACAAAGCTGGGAAGTAAAATTATTTACCAAGAAGATAATGATAACTCCAGAATCTCACTTTATAACCCGGCCCGGAATCTCACTCTATGACTCCGGAATCTTACTCTAAGACCCTGGAATCTCACTCTATGACCCTGGAATCTCACTCTGTGACCCTGGAATCTCACTTTATGACCCTGGAATCTCACTCTATGACCCTGGAATCTCACTTTATAACAGACCCGGAATCTCACTCTATGACTCCCGTAATTCTTACTCTAAGACCCCTGGAATCTCACTCTATGACCCTGGAATCTCACTCTGTCACCCTGGAATCTCACTCTGTGACGCCTGGAATCTCACTTTATGACCCTGGAATCTCACTCTATGACTCGGAATCTCACTTTATAACCCCGGAATCTCACTCTATGACTCCGGAATCTCACTCTATGACCCTGGAATCTCACTTTATGACCTCCTGAGGAATCTCACTCTGTGACCCTGGAATCTCACTGTGACCCTGGAATCTCACTCTGTGACCCTGGAATCTCACTCTATGACCCTGGAATCTCACTCTGTGACCCTGGAATCTCACTGTGACCCTGGAATCTCACTCTATGACCCTGGAATCTCACTCTATGACCCTGGAATCTCACTGTGACCCTGGAATCTCACTGTGACCCTGGAATCTCACTCTATGACCCTGGAATCTCATGCAAATCACTTCTATGACTCAGTCTTGTCACATTATAGAAATCTTTGCTAGAAAAAAGTTCTGATAAAATCATAATTCAGAAAGTTCTGTAATAGCATGACATAATAAGCCGAATAATTAATTAATTACTGAATAAAGTAAATTCTGAAAAATGAAAACTGAAGAGTTCAGCACAGAACAGCACATTTTTAGTTTATAAAACAATATTGTTCTAAAAAATATAGTCACAGACAAAATAAACAGTATATAAAATGAAACGAAAAATGAATACAAATCGTTAAAACTTGGATAAATTCTTCATTAAAAAACTTAAGTAGCACACCACTAGTAGTATATGTAGCACACTGTTAGTGAATTTCCTTTTGTAAATGACAAATAAAAAGTTTTTACTGGAATCAATAGTCAATAATCTGTAGTGAATATTAAGCTGGTGGAAGACAAACTAAAGGAAATGGGGTAGCCTTCTAAGAGGCACCATTTGATTTTTAAAGGGCGCCATTTTATTTCTAAAGGGCGCCATTTCATTTTAAAGGCGCCATTTCATTTTAAAGGGCCCCATTTCCGTTTAAAGGGCCCCATTTCAGTTTAAAGGGCCCCATTTCAGTTTAAAGGGCGCCATTTCATTTTAAAGGGCCCCATTTCATTTTTATGGGCTCCATTTCATTCTTAAGGGACCCATTTGTATTTTTAAGCAGCTTCGTACTAACCGCGGCCAGCTCTGCTTAACCCCCAGCTACGTAGGATGTGGGTATTCCATAGGTAAAAGGCGGGAGTAAATCTGACTTTATTTTTCATAAACTAACGCCTCGTCATCTAATTAGCGAATAGCTGCCGCAGCGCGTCACTCGACATAGTTTCCGGAAACAGACCGGACACCCCCGGCTCCATGTAGCCCTCCCACCAGCCATCGTCGTTTTGCGCACCACGTAGATAACGGCGCCTTCACTAAAGGTCAATTCGTCCGACACGTCGGATATGTAATCGTAGATGGCCACCACCCGGCGCAGGTAGAACTCCGGCGCCCAGCCCGGATCGCTCGGCTGATGCGGCACCAGCTGCTCGTCTGCCTGCGGCACCAGGCTGCTGATGTCCACGTTGGCGTTGCTGCTGCTATCGAATTGCGGCTCAGGCAGCTCCGGTTCGGGCGGCGGCGGCGGTGGCAGCGGCGTTTGCGTCCTCGGCGGCATCGCGGATGTCGGCAGGGCGGCGCTGGCGGCGGGGCCGGCGGAGGAGGCGGCGGCTCCGCCACAGCGGGCGTCGCCGTAATCATCTTAGACGACGCCGTTGACACGGTGGACAGTCGGCGAGGTGAACCAGTGGACTCCGGATGACTGCCAGCAACAGAAGCCGTGACAGCGGAGCCCCGCCGACTGCCGCTGGCACCGCCGGCGATGGTGCTGTAGTTGCCGGATGCGCCCCGGTCAACGGCGCCGCGGCCTGTTGAAGCCGCCGACACCTGCCTGCCAGCCTGCCGGCCGACTGTCATTGAGCCGTCCGGATTAACGACTCCAGACTGCTGCTCAACTACGCCGTGTCCAATGCTGTCCAGCACAGAGTAGTCTATGGGCTGGCGGCTGTAGCGGGCGGAGCCGGCGGCGGTGCATTGGCCCCGGCGTGATAGACAATACCGGGCATGCGGTGCTGCCAGCAACTGGCAGCGGCTCTGCCGGCCTTGGCGTAGTCAGCTGGCCAATATGCCTGCGGGCCATGCGCTCTTTGTGCACAGAGACCGAGCGCTTAGGGAGGCCAATGTCGGTAGATAGACGGCTGAGCTCGCCTGTCTCCAGGTCTAGTAGGTCTTGAAAATCTTTAGCTAGCACATTGATCTGGTAAGCCACGCTAGCCAGGGACTGAGTGGCGTATTTTTCTGTCTGCCTAACAGCCGCCTCGCGTTCCTTCCGATCTTTGGCGTTCAGATAATTGGTGCGGCAGAATGGGCAACAGATTCCAGGCTCAGCGAGCTGCGGTCCAGCTCTTTGATGCCGTTGGCTATGTCAACGTCCAGGTGCTTTGATAGCTCGTCTAGGCGAC
Source organism: Macrostomum lignano (assembly GCA_002269645.1). Taxonomy (NCBI): domain Eukaryota; kingdom Metazoa; phylum Platyhelminthes; family Macrostomidae; genus Macrostomum; species Macrostomum lignano. The sequence continues at coordinate 3,945 of NIVC01003280.1, forward strand.
TGCCGCCGTCTTGGGCAACTGCTGCTGACGATGGAGCCTCTGGTGCCGCAGACATGGCCTTCATGAAGAGGGATATTGCTACAGTGAGTGGAAGGAGTGTTGAGTCATTTGTGGCACGGGTAGATGGGGACAGCCTAGAGAAGGCAGGAAGGGTGAAGCCTAGGGAAAATATAAAAGTGACAGCCTAGGGAAGGCATAGAAGTGACAGTCTAGGGAAGGCATTGAAGTGACAGCCTAGGGAAGGCATAGAAGTGACAGTCTAGGGAAGGCATAGAAGTGACAGCCTAGGGAAGGCATAGAAGTGACAGCCTAGGGAAGTCATAGAAGTGACAGCCTAGGGAAGGCATAGAAGTGACAGCCTAGGGAAGTCATAGAAGTGACAGCCTAGGGAAGGCATAGAAGTGACAGCCTAGGGAAGGCATAGAAGTGACAGTCTAGGGAAGGCATAGAAGTGACAGCCTAGGGAAGGCATAGAAGTGACAGCCTAGGGAAGGCATAGAAGTGACAGTCTAGGGAAGAGAGGACTGCTCTAACTTCTTACTAGAAACTATGCTTCAAACAGATAAAAAATAAACAAAACACTTCATTACGCACAATTTACCAGCCAGTCAACCAACGGGGTTATAGACAATGTCTTACCCAACAAATTATGATGGTTTATTAAAATAGACAGACTTGCGTCAATGCAATTTAGTACACAGAGCAATATCAAATCAGATCATCTCCCTAAGCAGGCCGTTAATGTACTCGTCTCGACTGCAACTAAGCGGCTGCCGCTTCCTAATCAATTCGGCTGACTCTCGTTGCCCTAAATCTGGCCTCGGCCTTGGCCCAGCCGCCTAGCGGTGCTTTCAGCCGCATCGGAGCCAGATAGCTGGCCGCCTGTACAAATGCCGGGCCGCAGGTGGCCAGCTCGTGCACCAGATCCTCAATGCACAATAGGCCGTATTTGCCCAGTGCGGCTTCGATAGCGGCATTATCCGTGATGGGAACTGGCCGCTGCTGATTGCCGGCCTCTGATTGGCTGCCGCTGGCCCGGCCGCGCTTGTACACAAGCTCGCGTACCGAGCGCATATCCGGAGCGCCCCAGGCTACAAACGGATCCAATAGGCGCAGCACAGATAGGCAGGCGGGCGTGGGCTTAGCAAACACGGCTGTGTTTAGCCGGGTCAGGCGGAACAGGCGCAGAGCTTTCACAATGCGCGGGTCCATGCCGGCCGAGCGGCCCCGACAGCGGACAATCAGGATTGGCCGCTCAGCTGACGACTGCGGCGCCTCCTCGGCTGCTGTCGGCAGCAGGGTAACCACAGGAGCCATCGGCTCTGCCGCTGCTGGCCTGCGCGCCAGTCGGTTCAACCTGTTGGTGTCGCGGTCCTGGAATGAGTTGAACAAACTGACTCGTAGTTGATGGAGAAAGCTCATTACATGACTTCCTGACATTCCCTCCTGACACATCTGCGAGTAGCTTATCTGACATTCCCTCCTGACACATCTGCGAGTAGCTTATCTGACATTCCCTCTGACCATCTGCGAGTAGCTTATCTGACATTCCCTCTGACCATCTGCGAGTAGCTTATCTGACATTCCCTCTGATACATCTGCGAGTAGCTTATCTGACATTCCCTCTGATACATCTGCGAGTAGCTTATCTGACATTCCCTCTGATACATCTGCGAGTAGCTTATCTGACATTCCCTCTGACACATCTAAGAGTAGCTTATCTGACATTCCCTCTGACACATCTAAGAGTAGCTTATCTGACATTCCCTCTGACACATCTGCGAGTAGCTTATCTGACATTCCCTCTGACACATCTAAGAGTAGCTTATCTGACATCCCTCTGACACATCTAAGAGTAGCTTATCTGACATTCCCTCTGACACATCTAAGAGTAGCTTATCTGACATTCCCTCTGACACATCTGCGAGTAGCTTATCTGACATCCCTCTGATACATCTGCGAGTAGCTTATCTGACATCCCTCTGACACATCTGCGAGTAGCTTATCTGACATTCCCTCTGATACATCTGCGAGTAGCTTATCTGACATTCCCTCTGACACATCTGCGAGTAGCTTATCTGACATTCCATCTGACACACCCAGCTCATCTGACATTCCCACCGACATACCCAGCTCATCTGACATCCCCTCTGACACATCTAAGAGTAGCTTATCTGACATTCCCTCTGACACATCTGCGAGTAGCTTATCTGACATTCCATCTGACACACCCAGCTCATCTGACATTCCCACCGACATACGCAGCTCATCTGACATTCCATCTGACACACCCAGCTCATCTGACATTCCACCGACATACCCAGCTCATCTGACATTCCCACCGACATACGCAGCTCATCTGACATTCCATCTGACACACCCAGCTCATCTGACATTCCCACCGACATACCCAGCTCATCTGACATTCCCACCGACATACCCAGCTCATCTGACATTCCTTTACCTTCAGCCTGCCCAGTTTCACCAGCCGTTCAACCCTAACAAAAGCTTCTTTGGTCTTCTTAACCCGCTGTCGCCTGGCCAGCCGCCTGTCCGCCGCCTGCTGCCGAGCCCGCGTCGACCGGGCCTCCATGGCGGCCTTGCGGCGTTTTAACATCGTCTCCTGAACTGTGGCAGAGCGCCCGCGCGTCTCTTGGTGCCGGCCATTGTCTGTTGTCCCTGGGTGACTATTGTTTGTATCAAGTCGAAATTTAGTCAGCTGATGACTGGCTGCAAACAAAAAACGAATAGCATTGATGCAGAAACAGGGGGGGGGGGGTTTGAGGTACTTATTAAATTTGTTAAAATACACTGAATACACTGAATTAAATTTCCCGGCCGGGTACCCTGGTACAACGAGGCAATTCTGCCTATTCAACTTATATATAATGTATATATCCCGATATATAATTTATCAGAAACTAATCACAGAAATTAAATATAAAAAAATATAAAATAAATATAAGCACTATTATTCTTAGAAATCAACCATTCAAAGTTGCGGCGGTACATAACAATTTCGTATTATTATTCAATATTAACACGCATTTCATTTAGAAAAAAATAATAATGACTATAAGCAGAGTAGACTTCACTTTTATTCATACATCTATGCAGCTGGATAGGTAGGTAAGCGATTCAGCAATGCTCTTCTACTTAACAATGTTGCGTTCAAGAATTGATCATATTGATTTTATAAGTCTATACAAAGGTATATTCCTTAAATATAATTGGAGAAAGCATTGGAAAATAAATTGGTATTACAGCCGACACCATCTACTTAGCTAGGGGAACAGGGGAGAAAGTGGGTAGACAGAGGATTTAGAAATATACCTGTCTCAGTAGACATGGGGATCTGGAGACTTGGTAGAAATTGGCATCTAGAGACTCGGTGTGTATCTAGAGACCCGGTAGGGATCTAGAGACTTGGTAGGAATCTAGAGACTCAGTGGGAATCTAGAGACTCAGTAGGGATCTAGAGACTCGGTAGCAGATCTAGAGACTGGATAGACAGAGGGATCTAGAGACTCGGTAGGGATCTAGAGACTCGGTATGGATCTAGAGACTCGGTAGGGATCTAGAGACTCGGTATGGATCTAGAGACTCGGTATGGATCTAGAGACTCGGTAGGGATCTAGAGACTCGGAAGGGATCTAGAGACTCGGAAGGGATCTAGAGACTCGGTAGGGATCTAGAGACTCGGTAGGGATCTAGAGACTCGGTAGAGATCTAGAGACTCGGTAGGAATCTAGAGACTCAGTAGGGATCTAGAGACTGTAGACATAGGGATCTAGATGGTAGATATAGGGATCTAGAGACTCGATAGACAGAGGGATTTAGAGACTCAGTAGGGATCTAGAGACTGTAGACATAGGGATATAGATGGTAGATATAGGGATCTAGAGACTCGATAGACAGAGGGATTTAGAGACTCAGTAGGGATCTAGAGACTCGATAGGAGATCTAGAGACTCGATAGACAGAGGGATCTAGAGACTCGGTAGGGATCTAGAGACTATGTAGACATAGGGATCTAGATACTCAGTAACTATAGGGATCTAGAGACTCGGTAAGGGTTCTAGAGAACAAAAAGAAACGACACCCAAACCGTACAGAAGTATTAAAAGCCCATCCAAATAGATAGATCAGGTGAAAAGGCATCAGAATATAAATTCTTAAACAGTACAAGCCGCAAGAGCCGTAGCCCTGCAGTCAGCCAGAATGCGACAGAATCATCCAGCTGATCACAAAATAGAACAGGCACACCGGGTACACGGCCAGAGCTTTCCTATTGGGCGGTTGGCTGGATGCCAGAAACGCTGTAGAGGCAAACACGGACCAGGATAGGCCTAGCAGGACCAGACAGCAGCGGACAATGAACAGCACCAGACTGCGGCTTGCCAGCAGAATTATTCGGCAACCAATTAGCGATAGAAGCAGAGGCAGTACGCAGTAGCCAAGTACGCAGATAGCCTGCGGTTTAGAGATGCAGTTGCGTGTGAGACACTGACACTATTAGTGGTATCCTTCCCTGACACTATTAGTGGTATCCTTCCCTGACACTATTAGTAGTATCCTTCCCTGACACTATTAGTGGTATCCTTCCCTGACACTATTAGTGGTATCCTTCCCTGACACTATTAGTGGTATCCTTCCCTGACACTATTAGTGGTATCCTTCCCTGACACTATTAGTGGTATCCTTCCCTGACACTATTAGTGGCATCTACCTGACACTGTTAATGGAATCTACCTGACACTATTAGTGGTATCCTTCCCTGACACTATTAGTGGTATCCTTCCCTGACACTATTAGTGGCATCTACCTGACACTGTTAATGGAATCTACCTGACACTATTAGTGGTATCCTTCCCTGACACTATTAGTGGCATCTACCTGACACTGTTAATGGAATCTACCTGACACTATTAGTGGTATCCTTCCCTGACACTATTAGTGGTATCCTTCCCTGACACTATTAGTGGTATCCTTCCCTGACACTATTAGTGGTATCCTTCCCTGACACTATTAGTGGTATCCTTCCCTGACACTATTAGTGGTATCCTTCCCTGACACTATTAGTGGTATCCTTCCCTGACACTATTAGTGGTATCCTTCCCTGACACTATTAGTGGTATCCTTCCCTGACACTATTAGTGGCATCTACCTGACACTGTTAATGGAATCTACCTGACACTATTAGTGGTATCCTTCCCTGACACTATTAGTGGCATCTACCTGACACTGTTAATGGAATCTACCTGACACTATTAGTGGTATCCTTCCCTGACACTATTAGTGGTATCCTTCCCTGACACTATTAGTGGCATCTACCTGACACTGTTAATGGAATCTACCTGACACTATTAGTGGTATCCTTCCCTGACACTATTACTGGCATCTACCTGACACTGTTAATGGAATCTACCTGACACTATTAGTGGTATCCTTCCCTGACACTATTAGTGGTATCCTTCCCTGACACTATTAGTGGTATCCTTCCCTGACACTATTAGTGGTATCCTTCCCTGACACTATTAGTGGTTTCCTTCCCTGACACTATTAGTGGTTTCCTTCCCTGACACTATTAGTGGTTTCCTTCCCTGACACTATTAGTGGTTTCTTTCCCTGACACTATTAGTGGCATCTACCTGACACTGTTAATGGAATCTACCTGACACTATTAGTGGTATCCTTCCCTGACACTATTACTGGCATCTACCTGACACTGTTAATGGAATCTACCTGACACTATTAGTGGTATCCTTCCCTGACACTATTAGTGGTATCCTTCCCTGACACTATTAGTGGTATCCTTCCCTGACACTATTAGTGGTTTCCTTCCCTGACACTATTAGTGGTTTCCTTCCCTGACACTATTAGTGGTTTCCTTCCCTGACACTATTAGTGGTTTCTTTCCCTGACACTATTAGTGGCATCTACCTGACACTGTTAATGGAATCTACCTGACACTATTAATGACATCTACCTGACACTATTAATGGCATCTACCTGACACTATTAATGGAATCTACCTGACACTATTAGTGGCATCTACCTGACACTATTAATGGAATCTAACTGACACTATTAGTGGCATCTACCTGACACTATTAATGGAATCTAACTGACACTGTTAATGGAATCTACCTGACACTATTAGTGGCATCTACCTGACACTATTAATGGAATCTAACTGACACTGTTAGTGGCTTCTACCTGACACTATTAGTGGTTTCCTTCCCTGACACTATTAGTGGTTTCCTTCCCTGACACTATTAGTGGTTTCTTTCCCTGACACTATTAATGGCATCTACCTGACACTGTTAATGGAATCTACCTGACACTATTAATGACATCTACCTGACACTATTAATGGCATCTACCTGACACTATTAATGGAATCTACCTGACACTATTAGTGGCATCTACCTGACACTGTTAATGGAATCTACCTGACACTATTAGTGGCATCTACCTGACACTATTAATGGAATCTAACTGACACTATTAGTGGCATCTACCTGACACTGTTAATGGAATCTACCTGACACTATTAGTGACATCTACCTGACACTATTAATGGAATCTACCTGACACTATTAATGGAATCTACCTGACACTGTTAATGGCATCTACCTGACACTATTACTGGCATCTACCTGACACTATTAATGGCATATAACTGACACTATTAATGGTATCTACCTGACACTATTAATGGCATCTACCTGACACTGTTAATGGAATCTATCTGACACTATTAGTGGTATCCTTCCCTGACACTATTAGTGGCATCTACCTGACACTGTTAATGGAATCTACCTGACACTATTAGTGGTATCCTTCCCTGACACTATTAGTGGTATCCTTCCCTGACACTATTAGTGGTTTCCTTCCCTGACACTATTAGTGGTTTCCTTCCCTGACACTATTAGTGGTTTCTTTCCCTGACACTATTAGTGGCATCTACCTGACACTGTTAATGACATCTACCTGACACTATTAATGGCATCTACCTGACACTATTAATGGAATCTACCTGACACTATTAGTGGTATCCTTCCCTGACACTATTAGTGGTATCCTTCCCTGACACTATTAGTGGTATCCTTCCCTGACACTATTAGTGGTTTCCTTCCCTGACACTATTAGTGGTTTCCTTCCCTGACACTATTAGTGGTTTCCTTCCCTGACACTATTAGTGGTTTCCTTCCCTGACACTATTAGTGGTATCCTTCCCTGACACTATTAGTGGTTTCCTTCCCTGACACTATTAGTGGCATCTACCTGACACTATTAATGACATCTACCTGACACTATTAATGGCATCTACCTGACACTATTAATGGAATCTACCTGACACTATTAGTGGCATCTACCTGACACTATTAATGGAATCTAACTGACACTATTAGTGGCATCTACCTGACACTATTAATGGCATCTACCTGACACTATTAGTGGCATCTACCTGACACTATTAGTGGCATCTACCTGACACTATTAATGGAATCTACCTGACACTATTAGTGGCATCTACCTGACACTATTAGTGGCATCTACCTGACACTATTAATGGCATCTACCTGACACTATTAGTGGCATCTACCTGACACTATTAGTGGCATCTACCTGACACTATTAATGGCATCTACCTGACACTATTAGTGGCATCTACCTGACACTATTAGTGGCATCTACCTGACACTATTAATGACATCTACCTGACACTGTTAATGGAATCTACCTGACACTATTAATGACATCTACCTGACACTATTAATGGCATCTACCTGACACTATTAATGGAATCTACCTGACACTATTAGTGGCATCTACCTGACACTATTAATGGAATCTAACTGACACTGTTAATGGAATCTACCTGACACTATTAATGGCATCTACCTGACATTCTACCTGATGTCATTAATGGAATCTACCTGACACTGTTAATGGAATCTACCTGACACTGTTAATGGAATCTACCTGACACTATTAGTGGCATCTACCTGACACTATTAATGGCATCTACCTGACACTATTAATGGAATCTAACTGACACTATTAGTGGCATCTACCTGACACTGTTAATGGAATCTACCTGACACTATTAATGACATCTACCTGACACTATTAATGGCATCTACCTGACACTATTAATGGAATCTACCTGACACTATTAGTGGCATCTACCTGACACTATTAATGGAATCTACCTGACACTATTAATGACATCTACCTGACACTATTAATGGCATCTACCTGACACTATTAATGGAATCTACCTGACACTATTAGTGGCATCTACCTGACACTATTAATGGAATCTACCTGACACTATTAATGACATCTACCTGACACTATTAATGGCATCTACCTGACACTATTAATGGAATCTACCTGACACTGTTAATGGAATCTACCTGACACTATTAGTGGCATCTACCTGACACTATTAATGGAATCTAACTGACACTATTAGTGGCATCTACCTGACACTATTAATGGAATCTAACTGACACTATTAATGGCATCTACCTGACACTATTAATGGAATCTACCTGACACTATTAATGGCATCTACCTGACACTATTAGTGGCATCTACCTGACACTATTAATGGTATCTACCTGACACTATTAATGACATCTACCTGACACTACCAACAATACCTACAAGCATATAAAAAGAGTACCAGAGCAAGCTCACCTGAAAGAAAGAAATATCACCGCCAAGAAGCTTGGCATTAAGCGTGACAGCGCAGGCTCCAACCCAGAACACGATGAACACCTGAGCAAACTGCGGACCTCCGTCGTTTGATCCGGCACTGGAGTGGCCTTGCAACAGGCTGCAAGTGTGTTTGGCGAACCACAGTTACTAAAGTACTATGATAGTGAAATTTTGTTTGCAGAGGAAAAAACAATAGGATTAAAACTTACGTTGCCAAAAAGGTGCAAAGGATCAACGGGCCCCAGAGGTCCCCTGGAAATAAAATGGAACATTGATTAATGCAAAATTTTGCATTTTCATTATCATAGATGCAAATTTCTCGTGTCTCACATCTCGCATTTCATCTCCCGGACGTTACATTAACCCTCAACTGTAGTCTCACATGTTTACCTGGCACCTCAACTAACACCTCCCGTATCTACCTGACACCTGAACTGACATCTCCCGTATCTACCTGACACCTGAACTGACATCTCCCGTACCTACCTGACACCTCAACTAACACCTCCCGTATCTACCTGACACCTGAACTGACATCTCCCGTATCTACCTGACACCTCAACTAACACCTCCCGTATCTACCTGACACCTGAACTGACATCTCCCGTATCTACCTGACACCTCAACTGACATCTCCCGTATCTACCTGGCACCTCAACTAACACCTCCCGTATCTACCTGACACCTGAACTTACATCTCCTGTATCTACCTGACACCTGAACTGACACCTCCCGTATCTACCTGACACCTGAACTGACATCTCCCGTATCTACCTGGCACCTGAACTGACATCTCCGGTATCTACCTGACACCTGAACTGACATCTCCCGTATCTACTTGACACCTGAACTGACATCTCCCGTATCTACCTGACACCTGAACTGACATCTCCCGTGTCTACCTGACACCTGAACTGACATCTCCCGAGTCTACCTGATACCTCAACTACAGTCTCACATGTTTACCTGACACCTCGGCTGACATCTACCGTGTCTACCAGACACATGAACTGACATCTCCCGTATCTACCTGACACATAAACTGACATCTCCCGAGTCTACCTGATACCTCAACTACAGTCTCACATGTTTACCTGACACCTGAACTGACATCTCCCGTATCTACCTGACACCTGAACTGACATCTCCCGTGTCTACCAGACACCTGAACTGACATCTCCCGAGTCTACCTGATACCTCAACTACAGTCTCACATGTTTACCTGACACCTCGGCTGACATCTACCGTGTCTACCAGACACATGAACTGACATCTCCCGTATCTACCTGACACATAAACTGACATCTCCCGAGTCTACCTGATACCTCAACTACAGTCTCACATGTTTACCTGACACCTGAACTGACATCTCCCGTATCTACCTGACACCTGAACTGACATCTCCCGTGTCTACCAGACACCTGAACTGACATCTCCCGAGTCTACCTGATACCTCAACTACAGTCTCACATGTTTACCTGACACCTCGGCTGACATCTACCGTGTCTACCAGACACATGAACTGACATCTCCCGTATCTACCTGACACATAAACTGACATCTCCCGAGTCTACCTGATACCTCAACTACAGTCTCACATGTTTACCTGACACCTGAACTGACATCTCCCGTATCTACCTGACACCTCAACTGACATCTCCCGCGTCTGACACCTCAAATGCAGTCTCACATTTTTACCTGACACCTGAACTGACATCTCCCGTGTCTACCTCACTCCTCAACTAAGATCTCCCGAGTCTACCTGGCACCTGAACTGATATCTCCCGTGTCTACCAGACACATGAACTGACATCTCCCGAGTCTACCTGGCACCTGAACTGATATCTCCCGTGTCTACCAGACACATGAACTGACATCTCCCGTGTCTACCTGACACCTCAACTGACATCTCCTGTGTCTCTTAAGTACTTAGCGTTCTACATGAGATATTTACACTAGCCTCTAATTAATATTGTCACTATAAACCACAGCCTACAGCAACAAAAAGAATAAGAATCGAAAAAAAGCTCACAATCTCTCAGCAGAGATTTGCTCGATCTTGGAATGAACACATGATAGAACTTAACACCAACTGCTTTCACATCTCTCAGTATAGTATCCTTAACAGGCTCGTCCAGGGTTGATGGATACAAGTTAGAGCCATTCAGTGGCACATTTGGCACATTGCTGGGCCCAGAGTTGGACATATCACCTTCTAATGGTGCCCACGGTTAGGCTGGGCACTGATATTGAGGAAAAAATTGCCACAAGACGGCACCTATGTGCCATCAAACTACTGCCTTTCTGCAGTTCGGAAAGCCCACTCATCAAAATTCATGTGCCTATCTTTGCTGTGTATGGCACTATATGTTTCGGTACACTTTAAAACAAAATATTTTATTGCTCTAATAGAATTTTTGCTAATCAGATGATAATTATGAATAGACCACAAAGGACTTTGGGAGTAAATATTGCCCCATATCTGCTTGAGCAATAAAACGCTGCACCACAGGTAGCTTATGCCTTATAATTGCAGTCATAAAGAGGAATTTATCAATAGTAATAACACAGTAGTATCTTATCTATAATTGCTTTGTAATATTTCTGCCAGGTGCGTTAACTTGGTTATCATACTGCTCAATTTACTTATAAAGGTTTGATCTAGTTCTATTTGATCTAAAACAAGCGAGTGCCTGAACTGAAAGAGCTGTTTGCATAGCTTGTACTGTCTACAATGCCAACGACAAAAAAAACTCATAACGAGAACAGGCAAAGTTTGTGCCTGCTCTGCTTGAGACGAGCTTCTGCGCTGATTTCTTCTTGCTCTAATTTCGAATCCGTGGCAGCCGACTTGTTCCAGGACTACGAGGCAGTGCGGCACTTTCTACCTGAAGGAGTTTGCCAGGGCTGCAGGCGCGTTTTATCGTCACTAAGAAGTCTGACGCCTCGTGCTCTGCCACCGCGACCAGATTACGAGAAGATAATAGCCGACATGAAGAGTCTGCCTCCAGCCACCAGAAGCAGACCGGATTGCAACTGCCAACTGTGCGAAATGGCTCGTGGCAATCACCACAAAGGCAGCGATCCAAAGACGCCTTACACAACAGGTCCTGCTCGAGCCCCACCTGGTCGACCACGCGAAAGATCCCCAGCACCAGCTGAAGGAGCAACGGCTGTGCTTTCCTGCTCATACTGTCATTCTCCAGTTGGGCGTGGCAAACAGCACAAATGCAACTCGACAGCTAAGGTGACTAACATCGAGCAAACAGTCAGCCCAAGGACAAGGGAGATGCTGGCCAGCAACTGCATTGCCGAAAAGACGGGTGGGTCGACGGCGGATTCGAATTCGATCACTCTGGCCAGACATCGAGGCGGCCATCCGATTCGAGTTGCTGTGCATGTTGCTCAAAACAGCAGTGCGAGCTTTCCTCCAACGAGGACGGACACTATGATGCACTTGAAAACAACTCTGAATCTGAGCAACAATCAAGTGCTACAGGCTGCTCAAGTGCTTCGTGCTGGCGCGAGCTCATCTCGTGCAGTCGAGTCAAACTTGAAGAAAATTTTGGTACAGCAAAATCGAGCATTAGAGGATTACTTCGACATCCAGAATCTCCAGTTCTCGGAGCTGACCTCGACTGCCGCAACAGCCGACACTATTTGCCGCCCGACTGTTGTCTGCAACGACTCGGTCAAACTCATTGCACATGTTGCTCAGCAACGCAGTTTCAATGATTTTCACTGTCTGCTGGGTCTCGATGGTGGCGGCGGATTTTTTAAAGTTTGCGTTTCGATAATTGGCTCTAACGCAAAACCCGAAATCGGAACTCGAGGAGCCAACAGCAGGAAATTCTGTGACACGGGTGTCAAGAAGATCCTGTTGCTTGCGATCGTCAACGACGTTCCTGAGACTTACGGAAATATTCAGGCTCTGCTAGAGGCGATCGCTGTCAACGAACTTCAAATCCCAGTCACTGCAGATATGAAAGTTGCAAACATCATCTGCGGACTGCAACCTCATTCCTGTACACATCCGTGCCCCTATTGCGAAGCTCTGGCTCCTCTTACAGAAAATGGTGTGCCAAGAACTCTTGGGAGAATTCGGCAGTTTGCTCAGCAGTTTCAAGCAGCTGGCCAAGTTCGTGCAAAGGCAAAGAACTTTAAAAACTGTGTCAACATGCCACTGCTACCAGGCGATGATGACAAAGAAGTTTTGATGCTTCTGCCGCCACCTGAGCTGCACCTGCTCCTTGGAGTCAGCAACCGACTGCTGGACAAGCTCAACGAAGCTTGGGGTGCGAATCGCGCGTTCGAGTGGGCTCATCAGCATGGCATTATTCGAGCTGATTACAGAGGTGGCATGATGGAAGGAAACGCCTGCCGCCAGCTGCTCCGCAAATCACCGCAGCTTCACGCTGATCTGCCTCCACCATTACAGCCGTACGGGGCGTGTCTGATGGCGTTCGATCGGCTGGTCAGCAGCGCCTTTGGAACCGAATTGGCGGCAGACTTTGAAGAGGCAATTGAGAATTTTCGACTGGCCTACATGAGCTTAAGCTTACCTGTCACCCCAAAAGTTCACGTTGTCTTTTGCCATGTTGGAGAGTTCTGCCGGCGGACAGGGCAAGCGCTTGGCAGCTGCAGCGAGCAAGCAGTGGAGAGTGTTCACTCTGATTTTGCCAAAACGTGGTCACGGTACAGCCTGCCAGCGCACCATGCTGAGTTTGGCCAAAATCTTTTGCGCGCCGTGGTTGCTTACAACAGCCACCACATTTAATCCCGGTAACTCGGTTTTCTGCTTTACTGGTAAAAGAAATGGCAGTGGTTGTTAGTCTTACAGTAAAGTAGTATTCAAAGGACCCTATAAATTTAAAATACTAAAATTTTTGCAAGCTCCCGTACTGTAGAAAGCTTTCATACTTTTGCTACTTTATATGCTAATACGAGCGTACCTTGCAATATTATTGCAGAAATGCATGTAGTTCTGGTTAATATTTGAGGAACTTGCTACACAAAAAGAATATAGTTATTTCGAAATTTTTCTATAAAACCCATGCTGTTTCTGAGTATTTAAATGTAAACAATTTGTAATGTTAGAAATCGTAAAATTATTTAACTTACTAACTTACAAGCTAGTTAACAAGTAAAACAAGCAATAATACTACACAAACATTAACCTAAATAAACTTCTTGTAATCTTGTACTCTTTTTTGTACAAGTATACATTAAGTCTGTCACTTGCTAAAAATTTCTGCTTGTCTTATTAACGAGAGCAATTAATGAGAGCAATTGTACACAGATTGTACACAAAGATAGGCACATGAATTTTAATGAGTGGGCTTTCCGAACTACAGAAAGGCAGTAGTTTAATGGTACACAGGTGCCATCTTGTGGCAATTTCCTCCCCAATATCAGTGCCCAGCCTAACCGTGTGCCGCTGATGCCTGTGTGGTGGCGTGGAGGCAGTGCACAAAGATTTATCTAAAAATATGGCTTCAGATATTGAAAGATATTGATGCAGATACAGTTATGATTTCCCAAATCTAGTTTGAACTTTTAAAATTAGCATGGTCTATTCAAAAAGATGACCCTATAGAAATTTTATGACAGTATTTGTCTGCTGGATCGACTCACATTAAAATTTACAATCCTTTATTTACACACAGGTTTTTATGATTGCTGGTCTATAATCTAAGTATAAAATATAATTTCAGTAGTACATGGGAGAAACTATTAATCTTTATAGATAATTTATCCACCTGACCAAAAATATTTGTCCTTTCAAAAACAATAAGTGTGCCAGTTGTGCCACAAGTATGCCCTTTGACAGAGTTATAACTATCTTTGTATGTGATATTTGGCACACTTTGCACAATTGTACCAGTTGTGCCATAGCTATGCCATTTGGCACAGTTGTAAATGTCTTTGTCTGTCCTTTTTGGTATACTTGGCACAAATAATTTTATTATTGCTAATTACACAACGAAACCAACTGGCACACTTGGCATACTTGCTAAAATTGTACTAGTGGTGCCACAGCTATGCCGTTTGGCACAGTTATAAGTCTTTGTATATCTTTATTGTCAAAGTTAATAGCAGGGGATTCTCACATAGGAGTGAGATATTATACATGAAAAAATGAATCTATTAGAACATCATAACTCTTTAAAGTAATCGTAAGACTATATTACTAGTTCTTTTTTATTGACAAAATGTCTTTTGTAAAAGATTTCTCAGATCTAGGAAATGTATTGTGAAAATGGTATGTCTTTTGTAAAAGATTTCTTAGATCCAGGAAATGTATTATGAAAATGGTATGTCTTTTGTAAAAGATTTCTCAGATCCAGGAAATGTATTGTGAAGATAGTATGTCTTTTGTAAAAGATTTCTCAGATCCAGGAAATGTGTTGTGAAAATTGTATGTCATATATTATGTTACAGGTAGGTGTTTGTCATATTGTATGTATATTTCTAAGAAGTATGGCCCCTTTTAAAATGTTTGTTTTGCATATAATATATGTAATATAAAATAGTATAAGGTTTAGGTTTAGTTGATGATAGCTGAATATCTGAATGTATGTATAGAGAGCTTGTTCCTGTGTAAATGCAATATATGTTCATATCTAATACAAAATAGGTTTATGCTTATCATCTCTATGTTCAGTTGATAAATTTTAATGACAAATGGATAAATATTATTTTATTATAAATATACAATTGTATACAATAGTTTATTTTTGAAAATTTTAAGTCTTATTGAGTTGTTTATTAATTTGCATTTTGTTGAATAGCTAATTATGATATTATATTAGAATGTTAGCATATTCAGACATATTAGGCCTAAGACTCCTAAGTTACAAAGTATAAATGGCAGAATGCTAATCTTTCTAATATATCAATATATACTAATAGTATATGAGGGCATCTTCATATTATTAGGGCATCTTTTGTCCTCATTTTAAATTCATTATTAATAGAAAATGTACAAAACTTACACTTGGTGAGTCATGAAACTCCATGACAAATTGTTTATTGTCTGTAGCCATCTTTACCTTTTTGACAGACAAGATAGGCCTACCTTTAAATGTTAGACCTACTAGTAAATGTCAAATATGTGTGCACTACTACTATGTCTTCTTTTCTTATGCCTTAAGCTTAACACTTATCTTCAGGGCAATGCTATTATTTAGCGAGTAGGTACTAGACAAAATTTTAACTGTATATAATATGAATGCGACAATAATCAGCTGGCTGCTAGCTGTTACGATTTACAAACACCAAGTAAGGCCCTACCAACAATATATACTTGCCTAGTTCTTCACAATCTCAAATATCATCTACTATGTCTTCTGAATTAAAATATACCAGAAGTCCAGAATAGAATTCTACCTGACAATTATGATGAGCAGCGGCGGCGGGGGCCGATTCAACGAACTCGTAATATAAAGTTTGAATTTGAACCAGATTTTTTAGAAAAATATAGTATTTTAAACAAATAGCTACTAGCGAACTTTTTAAAATGAACAAATATGTTTTGTTGAATTTTTGATGTACAATTTTTCTCTTTACTTTGCATACTTTTTCTACGTGGTTTTAACATTTGGGTTTCAACGGCGCGACATTATATGATTCGATTATTCAATTATGCCAATGGCATAATAAATGGAATAATACTCCTTTAGAAAAAGTCAGAACTTGTTAATGTCTAAAATACAACGCTCTATAAAAACAGCAGAGCAATGAGATAGTTAGAGCAATATGTGCAACCCTAAAAATATGCCCCTAAAAAGTGTCAGGAATTAGTGTCAGCGCATCACCGAGCAATTAGCAAGAGGACGAAGATCAATCCCAGTAGCAGTGCCCAGTGCCTCGGCGTCACAAAGCAGACCAGTCCAACGTGTCCGCTCCCCCCTTCCGTCTGAGCGGATCTACCGTCTGAGGGTTGTCTGGCGAAATATAGGACTAATGTGCTCATAATTGCTCATTTCTATTCATGTATATCATGACAATTCATACTGTACTAGAAAGTGCAACTAATTAGTCTATGACTAAAGCCTCTGCTTAAAAACTAAAGGTCATATTCTACCCCTAATGAAACTTCTTGATCTGAGAAAATGGTTCAACAGCGAGATGTCGCGTTATCGTCATCTTTATCTTAAAAACTAAGTCGTTATCGATTGCTACAAAGCTGGAAAGTCTGCGATAGAGTGTCTTCGCCACCTGCAGGCAATCTACCAGGATGATGCCTTGTCTAGAAGCTAGGTCTATTACATCTATGACCAACTGCGCTCTGGCCACGACGGTTCGGTTCTGATGGACGTGGAAAGAACAAGGACCCGACTGTCAGGACCCCAGCAAAAATTGAGATTGTTGCTCGTCTGATTGAGGACAGGCGCCTCACTGTTAGGGAGCTCTCAGATAAATCTGGGATTCCCAAGACAACTATTCATGAGATTCTTGTCCATGACCTGCAGTCAAGCATGTGTCTGCCAGGTGGGTGCCTTACCTGCTCACGGAAGAAAACCGCAGGGAGTGCACACACTGTGCTCAGGACTTCTTTTGCATGAGCCGGGCTTTCAGCAGCAAATAATAACTGCTGATGAAACATGGCTTTACTACGTGACTCCGGAAACCAAGAACCAATCTAAGCAGTGGGTGCCAATGGTTGCCAATGCCCCGACAAAGGCCCGGGTGTCCCGCAGTGCCGTGACTCGCAGGGCCTTGCCTACACGTAGAGCAGGGCCAGACAGTCAACGCATACTTGACACTCTGAGGGACCACATTCGACGCAAGCGGCCAGAATGGATGGCAAGAACCAGGTTCACTGTTCTGCATGACAATGCCCGTCCACACACGTGTCAGCCCACACCAGGGAGTTTCTTACCAGGAGAGGCATTCCGGTGGTGCCGCATCCAACCTACTCACCTGATTTGGCCCCTGGCTGCGGACTTCTGGCTATTTCCGCATGTCAAAAACTGCATTGCCGGTTGCCGGTTCGACACCTTGCTGGAGCTTTTGACACCAACCCCATGGCTGCTTCCCAGTGCACTGAGGCCTTCAACAAGTGGCTGTTAGGGATGGCAGCGGTGCATTGAGAAGGATGGAGATTATGTTGAAAAATGACAGTTATTGTTTCGTTTCAATTGTTTGTTTAAAATCGTATATGGCACCTGCTGTCCTATATTTCGCCGGACAACCCTCTCCTGGTATTACAACATGATCGAGAGTAAGCAGGAAGTCCTGTACGACTTTGGGCCAGGGGCAGAAGCGATCTCGGCCCGAATACGCGGTCCCCAATTCCATCGCCGGCGCAGTCTCTCGATCGATCAGCCGATCCCGACGCTATCCCCGCAAATTTCTACATTAAAGATCTACAATTTCTACACGAACATGTGGAGCATGTACATCTGCAGCGGGCTGCAGCGCTGCAGCCAGGTATTCCGCGTCCGACCGTCTCGACCTGCCACAGCCGGGCAGCGGTAACGTACATGTACAACGTTACATGTACATACAACATACGCCGTACTGCTAGGCTGCATTGTACATGTACATAAATTAACATGTACATTTTGGGAATGTTTCTGAGGAGAAGGACATGTATATGCCCCCCCCCCTCGCCACCCGAAAAATTACAATATTTTTATATTGTACTTGAAGTAAATGTAGTTTCTACATGCATATTTTGACTAATATCGAATATTCGGTTCGATTTTAGAATATGTGCAGTATTAACTACCCAATTTCGGTGAAATATACGCTCGCAGAATAGAAACTTAGGTATCGTGAACATATCGTCCTAACTTCTAATGCATTACTAAAAGTAGCAAATTTAGCGAATAATTACAATCAGATGAAGTCGCAACTCGTACTTACGCACTTTTTTTAACACAAAAAGGCATTGGCTGACCAATTGCTATTTGGCAAGCATAGTACGCAGATTGGGTATCAAAGTATGAAAATGTTGTATCTAAATAAAATTCAGACAAGAACGGTACGATTGTGCCGCAGTCTTCCGTAGTGTCCACACAGTTTTGCTGCTGGGCAAGTCTCTCTGCGAGTGCGTTTTGATCTTCGCTGTGCTATAGAAGAGTGAAGAAGGTCTGCTGCTGCACCGAATATGCCGTTGGTATTACGTGTTGTTATGCCACTGTTGCTGTGTGCATTGTGCTCCGACTGCCTGCCGGCTAGCAACAGCATGTACAGCCATCAGTCTGCGGACTGTGCCAGTGCCGACTTGGTGAGATGCTCGACATATTTTATCTATATTTGCGCGTATAAAACTATTCATGAAATTGGAAAAAATGATCAGCTGGTTCTACCATAGATCCATAGATATCACTGGTTACATACATGTAGTGTTTGAGGTTAAAGAGGTTAAAGCAATATGTTGGAAGATACACTCCTCACTCCGTCACTCCCTCACTCCGTCACTGCCGCACTCCGTCACTGCCTCACTCCGTCACTGCCTCACTCCGTCACTGCCTCACTCCGTCACTGCCTCACTCCGTCCCTGCCTCACTCCGTCACTCCCTCACTCCGTCACTGCCTCACTCCGTCACTGCCTCACTCCGTCCCTGCCTCACTCCGTCACTCCCTCACTCCGTCACTGCCGCACTCCGTCACTGCCTCACTCCGTCACTGCCTCACTCCGTCACTGCCTCACTCCCTCACTCCGTCACTGCCTCACTCCGTCACTCCCTCACTCCGTCACTGCCGCACTCCGTCACTGCCTCACTCCGTCACTGCCTCATTCCCTCTCTCCGTCACTCCGTCCCTCAGTCATTCCGTCACTCCCCCAACCCGTCACTTCCTCACCCTGTCACTCAGTCACTCCTTCATTCCCGCAAACTGTCACTGCCGAATATTGCTATAGCAAGACACAATCCCGAATGCAACTGCCCTGAGGCCTCGCATTGGTACTAAAAAAATATCCCAGAGCCGATTCTGGACTTCTCTGTTGGCGTACGAGGCTTAATTTTAATTGTCGTTACGCTAAAAACTTCGAAAATTACAGTTATTAATTTAGCCTATCTTGATCTTTTTCTTTCGCTATATAAATTAGTTCGCTTCAATATACGCTCGCAGCAGTACAGTAGTCCTAGATGGTAGAAGCTTCATGCAGCTGTCATTCAATCATCGTCATTATAGTGCAGCAACATGTCATGGTCGCTAAAAAGTTTATCTACAGTAGTTGACTACAAAATTTCGTTAGCAGAAAACAGCTCGCGATTCAACTTAGTGGCTAAGCACTAAACACTGGGGGAGGGGGGTTCGGTCTTGTGTTTCCCACGTTCGGGCGAGCTGTGCCTGACAAAGAAGGCATTATTTTATTCGGTGCAACAAACAAATGCATGTAAATGAAGACAAGGAACTGAGGAGGATATTTGGCGTCAGCCTGTCCCGCCGCCTCTCATCCCAGCAAAGATCCCAAGCAGAGATAGATTTCCCAATTGTCCCCACTCGCAACCAAGGGCTCCGGTTTTGTAGCTTCATGGACTGCTAATAAGGTACAATATGGATCGGAGGTCACTAGAGCAATTTTTGGGAACCATTCACAATGTATGAGTATTGAGTAAGTAAATAGGCAATGAATGGGATACTTTACAGCATTATAAATTATGTTTAGTAAGTAACTACTTTCACAACCCATGGACAAATAGAAGCTTAAAAATGCAGAAATTTCTCAGATTAAATAGTAGATTGTGTCTGTGGTTTTGGAGGCAGACAATGGTAGATTGTGTCGATGGTTTTGGAGGCAGACAATGGTAGATTGTGTCTATGGTTTTGGAGACAGACAATGGTAGATTGTGTCTATGGTTTTGGAGACAGACAATGGTAGATTGTGTCGATGGTTTTGGAGACAGACAATGGTAGATTGTGTCTATGGTTTTGGAGACAGACAATGGTAGATTGTGTCGATGGTTTTGGAGGCAGACAATGGTAGATTGTGTCTATGGTTTTGGAGACAGACAATGGTAGATTGTGTCTATGGTTTTGGAGACAGACAATGGTAGATTGTGTCTATGGTTTTGGAGACAGACAATGGTAGATTGTGTCTATGGTTTTGAGGCAGACAATGGTAGATTGTGTCTATGGTTTTGAGGCAGGCAATGGTAGATTGTGTCTATGGTTTTTGAGGCAGACAATGGTAGATTGTGTCTATGGTTTTGGAGACAGATAATGGTAGATTGTGTCTATGGTTTTGGAGACAGACAATGGTAGATTGTGTCTATGGTTTTGGAGGCAGACAATGGTAGATTGTGTCTATGGTTTTGGAGACAGACAATGGTAGATTGTGTCTATGGTTTTGAGGCAGGCAATGGTAGATTGTGTCTATGGTTTTTGAGGCAGACAATGGTAGATTGTGTCTATGGTTTTGGAGACAGACAATGGTAGATTGTGTCTATGGTTTTGAGGCAGACAATGGTAGATTGTGTCTATGGTTTTGGAGGCAGACAATGGTAGATTGTGTCTATGGTTTTTGAGGCAGACAATGGTAGATTGTGTCTATGGTTTTGGAGACAGATAATGGTAGATTGTGTCTATGGTTTTGAGGCAGACAATGGTAGATTGTGTCTATGGTTTTGGAGGCAGACAATGGTAGATTGTGTCTATGGTTTTGGAGACAGACAATGGTAGATTGTGTCTATGGTTTTGAGGCAGACAATGGTATATTGTGTCTATGGTTTTGAGGCAGACAATGGTAGATTGTGTCTATGGTTTTGGAGGCAGACAATGGTAGATTGTGTCTATGGTTTTGGAGTCAGGCAATGGTAGATTGTGTCTATGGTTTTTGAGTCAGACAATGGTAGATTGTGTCTATGGTTTTGGAGTCAGACAATGGTAGATTGTGTCTATGGTTTTGGAGTCAGACAATGGTAGATTGTGTCTATGGTTTTGGAGACAGACAATGGTAGATTGTGTCTATGGTTTTGGAGTCAGACAATGGTAGATTGTGTCTATGGTTTTGGAGACAGACAATGGTAGATTGTGTCTATGGTTTTGAGGCAGACAATGGTAGATTGTGTCTATGGTTTTGAGGCAGACAATGGTAGATTGTGTCTATGGTTTTGGAGGCAGACAATGGTAGATTGTGTCTATGGTTTTGGAGTCAGACAATGGTAGATTGTGTCTATGGTTTTGGAGACAGACAATGGTAGATTGTGTCTATGGTTTTGGAGTCAGGCAATGGTAGATTGTGTCTATGGTTTTTGAGGCAGACAATGGTAGATTGTGTCTATGGTTTTGGAGACAGACAAGGATTGATATTTCACGAGTAGAGAGAAGCCACTAATCTTGTCTATGACAAAACCATATACACAAGCACATTGTCTCATGAATGTTGCGTTGAATAATGAGCCTAGATCCTAAGACAATGATCCATGCATGACAACATAAAATAAGTAATGAGTTGCTTTTTCTCAAAATTAAATATTAAATTAAATTCTACTAATATCCACCTTATTGTACCTGGTACATTGTTGACTGTTGCCTCCAGTCCAGATGCTTTGCGCCAGGAGTCCATGCTTCCTTTCCCACCGGACCGGATCCGGATATGACACTAATACTGCAGCAAAGCACACCCCATGTTATATTTCATATATAGTAAGCGAAGCCCTCAAAGTCTGTCTGTAAGCAGATTTTGAGACTAGTCTGAGAATTGATATTTAAAGAAGAATTAGTGCGACGATTACATTAGAAAGGGGCCGGTGTGTCTGACCCCC
The DNA here is from genome assembly GCA_002269645.1 of Macrostomum lignano. Classification (NCBI taxonomy): domain Eukaryota; kingdom Metazoa; phylum Platyhelminthes; family Macrostomidae; genus Macrostomum; species Macrostomum lignano. The sequence continues at coordinate 26,404 of NIVC01003280.1, forward strand.
CCCCACCTTGACAAGCATGACAAGACAAATTAACAACATGTAGTCATGCCAGTCCTAGAGCAGACAGGGTGGAAGCGAGAGCAGAATCTGAGAAATGCTTAATACTCGCACAGTTTATATGGTGACGGTTGTTAAACAGTGAGGCAGTAAAATGAGTAATTTTGTACCGTAAAATCAATATCAAATTTTCATAAACTATAAATTATCACAGACCTGAAATATCACAGACCTGAAATATCACAAACCTGAAATATCACAAACCTGAAATATCACAAACCTGAAATATCACAGACCTGAAATATCACAAACCTGAAATATCACAAACCTGAAATATCACAAACCTGAAATATCACAGACCTGAAATATCACAGACCTGAAATATCACAAACCTGAAATATCACAAACCTGAAATATCACAAACCCGAAATATCACAAACCTGAAATATCACAAACCCGAAATATCACAAACCTGAAATATCACAAACCGGAAATATCACGGACCTGAAATATCACAGACCTGAAATATCACAGACCTGAAATATCACAAACCTGAAATATCACAGACCTGAAATATCACAAACCCGAAATATCACAAACCTGAAATATCACAAACCCGAAATATCACAGACCTGAAATATCACAGACCTGAAATATCACAAACCTGAAATATCACAGACCTGAAATATCACAGACCTGAAATATCACAAACCTGAAATATCACAGACCTGAAATATCACAAACCCGAAATATCACAGACCTGAAATATCACAAACCTGAAATATCACAGACCTGAATATCACAGACCTGAAATATCACAGACCTGAAATATCACAAACCTGAAATATCACAAACCCGAAATATCACAGACCTGAAATATCACAGACCTGAAATATCACAGACCTGAAATATCACAAACCCGAAATATCACAGACCTGAAATATCACAGACCTGAAATATCACAGACCTGAAATATCACAAACCTGAAATATCACAAACCCGAAATATCACAAACCCGAAATATCACAAACCCGAAACATCTCAAACCCGAAATGCGAGCTATCATAACTCCGAAAAGCAAAATACCGTTGGGTGTTGCTGGAACTTTCGGAGTTATTTGAGCAAAAGACTGAAAAAAACAGAGCGAAAACACATATCAGCCACGTGTTGCATCGCAAGTTTTCCATTCTGAAGCAACTACAATCTCTTTCTTGCACCCACATGCCACTGTCCCGGAAAAGATCGACAGTTATGGCGTGTTCTGCGCGTTATTTTGCATCACGTGCTCTAACTTAAAAGAAAGGTAAAAGTAAATTATGCTGCAGATTTTATGCTGCTGATTAAACAACAGATCAAACTCCGGTGTAAACTGCAGTTGACTCTTTAAGCACAGCACAGATTTCATCGATTAGATCTGCTCCTACACAAACCTCAGCAGCGAACGGAAATGAATTCACGACAGATGCCCTAACCCCCAACCTTGCTCTCCTTCAGACCCAGCACGGGCTTGGCACAGTGTCCAGGCACGCGGAAATGTGCAGCGAAATGCCTGGTAAGCCAGCGCGATTTCAATAACATGATTTTTTGTATTGAGGGTCAAATTTGTTAAAGGGAAAGTGGCTGGGGGTAGCCAGCAGCAGCACTTCAATGCGTTAATCCAGGTTTTAAGCATCGGATTATGCCTGACTTTATCGATAAGCTCGATCTAAAAGTAATCTAGGCAAGGGTCAGCACTCTCCACAGCTTCACTGTATAACTGCTCAGAGCCAGCTGCTCAAATGCACAGCTCGAATGCACAGCTCAAAGGCACAGCTCAAAAGCACTCTCTCACAGCCTCCCTGTACAACTGCTCAGAGCCTGCTGCTCAAATGCACTCTCCCACAGCCTCCCTGTACAACTGCTCAGAGCCAGCTGCTCAAATGCACTCTCCCACAGCCTCCCTGTACAACTGCTCAGAGCCAGCTGCTCAAATGCACTCTCCCACAGCCTCTCTGTACAACTGCTCAGAGCCAGCTGCTCAAATGCACTCTCCCACAGCCTCCCTGTACAACCGCTCAGAGCCAGCTGCTCAAATGCACTCTCCCACAGCCTCTCTGTACAGCTGCTCAGAGCCAGCTGCTCAAATGCACTCTCCCACAGCCTCCCTGTACAACTGCTCAGAGCCAGCTGCTCAAATGCACTCTCCCACAGCCTCTCTGTACAACTGCTCAGAGCCAGCTGCTCAAATGCACTCTCCCACAGCCTCCCTGTACAACCGCTCAGAGCCAGCTGCTCAAATGCACTCTCCCACAGCCTCTCTGTACAGCTGCTCAGAGCCAGCTGCTCAAATGCACTCTCCCACAGCCTCCCTGTACAACTGCTCAGAGCCAGCTGCTCAAATGCACTCTCCCACAGCCTCCCTGTACAACCGCTCAGAGCCAGCTGCTCAAATGCACTCTCCCACAGCCTCTCTGTACAGCTGCTCAGAGCCAGCTGCTCAAATGCACTCTCCCACAGCCTCCCTGTACAACTGCTCAGAGCCAGCTGCTCAAATGCACTCTCCCACAGCCTCCCTGTACAACTACAGCGTGCAGACGGCTCAGTCAGCTGACAGCCTTCAGAGCACCGAGTTCTCAGACACTGCCAGCGGCCTTATTATCGGCTCCTTCGAGCTGGAGCACTGCCTGACTCCGTCAGACTCGCTGCTCATCGTTCTGGGCGAAGCCTCCGACTCGATGGGCGCCTCTGAGCACAGATGTCGGAGGCTGACCATCTGCAACCAGATGGCCGACGGGAAGCGGCGACGACTGCGGCTTCAACTGAGCCTCCATCCGACCAGATCCTACACGATGAAGGTCTTCAAGCTGGCCAGCGGGTCCAGGCTGTGCGAGCAGCCCCGAGTTCGATTCTTCTTCACCAGGTCGGCGGGCGACGACCGGCCGCTGGTGCAGCTGGCGGCGCGACGCTGCGGCGCCTGCGGTGACGATGGCAGCGACTTCCGCTGCAACATGACGGCCTACCTGCGGAGCGGCTGGGTTGGCGGGCTGCTGCTAAAGCTGACCGGAGTTTTAGGCGATCAAAGTGACTGGATCAAATTTCCGGCCAATCAGAGTCAGCGGGTGTCGGTGAGCTCACGGAGACCGTTTTGGGCGAGCAAACGGCGGGAGTAATGATTTAGTACGACTCACGTAGAATACTATAGCATTAAAATACTGTATTTTTTGCTTAAGGCAGCCTTCCAGTTTCGCAAAACTGCCGGATCGAGACGGACGATTTCCAGTGCAAGGCGAAGCATCTTTTCATTAGGATTCAATGGTAATCCACTCTGTGATTGACCTCATTGACACTGTGATTGACATCACCGACACTTTGATTGACCTCACCGACACTGTGATTGACTTCACCGACACTCTGATTGACCTCACCGACACTCTGTGATTGACCTCACCGACACTCTGATTGACCTCACCGACACTCTGTGATTGACCTCACCGACACTCTGTGATTGACCTCACCGACCCTTTGATTGACCTTAACGACACTGTGATTGGCCTCACCGACACTCTGTGATTGACCTCACCGACACTCTGATTGACCTCACCGACACTCTGATTGACCTCACCGACACTCTGATTGACCTCACCGACACTCTGATTGACCTTAACGGTGATTGACCTCACCGACACTCTGTGATTGATCTCAATGACACTCCAAATTCCTCTGACTAATTATTTACAGACAAGTCGCTCCGCTCGCCGACCCTCTGTCAGCCCTCTGAGCCGCTGGCAGTCTGCCCGAGGCCGCTGTTGCCGCCGACAGTGGGCCAGTGGAGCGCGCCTTCGCCCTCCCAGTCGGCCAGAGGGTCTGTCAATCGATCAACAATCAGCGACACAGCGCCCGCAGTTTTAAGCTGGGCGCTTCCTCCGGCGCTAGTCCTGGCGCTCTTCCTGGCGCTCTACCGGGCGCTCTATGCTCAGCGCAATTGCGGCGCCTGCGGCGATAGCAACACGAGAAAACTTGTCCTGCTAGTGCTTCCAGAAGCCGGAAATCCAACGACCCGTCAGCTTATTCGCCGGCTGCCAGCGGCCCCGGCCGGAGTCGAGATACGTCAGGTGGTCGGCCTGAGCAAGCTCAACCGACAGCTAATTGGCAGCTCGTGCCTCGTCATCTTCCTGAGCTGGGACTCAAAGTTCGACAGCTTCCAAGCTGGCAGCCTGTCGGATGCAGCCAGGCGGAGTCTGAGAACGGCGCTGCTGACTGAGAAGCACCGGATGCTGGGAGCCTTCATCAACTCGGGAGCCGGACCGCCTGCTGACTCGATCTGGTCCGGCCTCGATGCCAGGATGCTGAGACTGGACGATGAAGCGGCTTGGAGAGATCTGCTGCTGGAGTTATTTGAGCAAAAGACTGAAAAAAACAGAGCGAAAACACATATCAGCCACGTGTTGCATCGCAAGTTTTCCATTCTGAAGCAACTACAATCTCTTTCTTGCACCCACATGCCACTGTCCCGGAAAAGATCGACAGTTATGGCGTGTTCTGCGCGTTATTTTGCATCACGTGCTCTAACTTAAAAGAAAGGTAAAAGTAAATTATGCTGCAGATTTTATGCTGCTGATTAAACAACAGATCAAACTCCGGTGTAAACTGCAGTTGACTCTTTAAGCACAGCACAGATTTCATCGATTAGATCTGCTCCTACACAAACCTCAGCAGCGAACGGAAATGAATTCACGACAGATGCCCTAACCCCCAACCTTGCTCTCCTTCAGACCCAGCACGGGCTTGGCACAGTGTCCAGGCACGCGGAAATGTGCAGCGAAATGCCTGGTAAGCCAGCGCGATTTCAATAACATGATTTTTTGTATTGAGGGTCAAATTTGTTAAAGGGAAAGTGGCTGGGGTAGCCAGCAGCAGCACTTCAATGCGTTAATCCAGGTTTTAAGCATCGGATTATGCCTGACTTTATCGATAAGCTCGATCTAAAAGTAATCTAGGCAAGGGTCAGCACTCTCCACAGCTTCACTGTATAACTGCTCAGAGCCAGCTGCTCAAATGCACAGCTCGAATGCACAGCTCAAAGGCACAGCTCAAAAGCACTCTCTCACAGCCTCCCTGTACAACTGCTCAGAGCCTGCTGCTCAAATGCACTCTCCCACAGCCTCCCTGTACAACTGCTCAGAGCCAGCTGCTCAAATGCACTCTCCCACAGCCTCCCTGTACAACTGCTCAGAGCCAGCTGCTCAAATGCACTCTCCCACAGCCTCTCTGTACAACTGCTCAGAGCCAGCTGCTCAAATGCACTCTCCCACAGCCTCCCTGTACAACCGCTCAGAGCCAGCTGCTCAAATGCACTCTCCCACAGCCTCTCTGTACAGCTGCTCAGAGCCAGCTGCTCAAATGCACTCTCCCACAGCCTCCCTGTACAACTGCTCAGAGCCAGCTGCTCAAATGCACTCTCCCACAGCCTCTCTGTACAACTGCTCAGAGCCAGCTGCTCAAATGCACTCTCCCACAGCCTCCCTGTACAACCGCTCAGAGCCAGCTGCTCAAATGCACTCTCCCACAGCCTCTCTGTACAGCTGCTCAGAGCCAGCTGCTCAAATGCACTCTCCCACAGCCTCCCTGTACAACTGCTCAGAGCCAGCTGCTCAAATGCACTCTCCCACAGCCTCCCTGTACAACCGCTCAGAGCCAGCTGCTCAAATGCACTCTCCCACAGCCTCTCTGTACAGCTGCTCAGAGCCAGCTGCTCAAATGCACTCTCCCACAGCCTCCCTGTACAACTGCTCAGAGCCAGCTGCTCAAATGCACTCTCCCACAGCCTCCCTGTACAACTACAGCGTGCAGACGGCTCAGTCAGCTGACAGCCTTCAGAGCACCGAGTTCTCAGACACTGCCAGCGGCCTTATTATCGGCTCCTTCGAGCTGGAGCACTGCCTGACTCCGTCAGACTCGCTGCTCATCGTTCTGGGCGAAGCCTCCGACTCGATGGGCGCCTCTGAGCACAGATGTCGGAGGCTGACCATCTGCAACCAGATGGCCGACGGGAAGCGGCGACGACTGCGGCTTCAACTGAGCCTCCATCCGACCAGATCCTACACGATGAAGGTCTTCAAGCTGGCCAGCGGGTCCAGGCTGTGCGAGCAGCCCCGAGTTCGATTCTTCTTCACCAGGTCGGCGGGCGACGACCGGCCGCTGGTGCAGCTGGCGGCGCGACGCTGCGGCGCCTGCGGTGACGATGGCAGCGACTTCCGCTGCAACATGACGGCCTACCTGCGGAGCGGCTGGGTTGGCGGGCTGCTGCTAAAGCTGACCGGAGTTTTAGGCGATCAAAGTGACTGGATCAAATTTCCGGCCAATCAGAGTCAGCGGGTGTCGGTGAGCTCACGGAGACCGTTTTGGGCGAGCAAACGGCGGGAGTAATGATTTAGTACGACTCACGTAGAATACTATAGCATTAAAATACTGTATTTTTTGCTTAAGGCAGCCTTCAAAGATTCTAAGAAACGAAATATTCTAGCCTTCTAAGATTTTCTAAGACACTATATGTTGCAGTCTTGAAAATTTTTATAAGAAAATAAATGTTGCAGTCTTGAAATATTTTCTAAGAAACGAAATGTTTTGACTCAAATGCAAATTTAAATTTAAACTAACTTCTTAAATTGCTGCAGAATTCAAACAGTTGGATTAAGGCAAACCTCTCCATGCAGATCCGAAGCTGGCAGCTCACCTATCATGTGAGTAATGTTTTTAATAATTTGTAACACAGCTGAGCATATTTCGTAGAACTCAGAGCCTTCCAATTTAATTTCAATCCAGTTTCGCAAAACTGCCGGATCGAGACGGACGATTTCCAGTGCAAGGCGAAGCATCTTTTCATTAGGATTCAATGGTAATCCACTCTGTGATTGACCTCATTGACACTGTGATTGACATCACCGACACTTTGATTGACCTCACCGACACTGTGATTGACTTCACCGACACTCTGATTGACCTCACCGACACTCTGTGATTGACCTCACCGACACTCTGATTGACCTCACCGACACTCTGTGATTGACCTCACCGACACTCTGTGATTGACCTCACCGACCCTTTGATTGACCTTAACGACACTGTGATTGGCCTCACCGACACTCTGTGATTGACCTCACCGACACTCTGATTGACCTCACCGACACTCTGATTGACCTCACCGACACTCTGATTGACCTCACCGACACTCTGATTGACCTTAACGGTGATTGACCTCACCGACACTCTGTGATTGATCTCAATGACACTCCAAATTCCTCTGACTAATTATTTACAGACAAGTCGCTCCGCTCGCCGACCCTCTGTCAGCCCTCTGAGCCGCTGGCAGTCTGCCCGAGGCCGCTGTTGCCGCCGACAGTGGGCCAGTGGAGCGCGCCTTCGCCCTCCCAGTCGGCCAGAGGGTCTGTCAATCGATCAACAATCAGCGACACAGCGCCCGCAGTTTTAAGCTGGGCGCTTCCTCCGGCGCTAGTCCTGGCGCTCTTCCTGGCGCTCTACCGGGCGCTCTATGCTCAGCGCAATTGCGGCGCCTGCGGCGATAGCAACACGAGAAAACTTGTCCTGCTAGTGCTTCCAGAAGCCGGAAATCCAACGACCCGTCAGCTTATTCGCCGGCTGCCAGCGGCCCCGGCCGGAGTCGAGATACGTCAGGTGGTCGGCCTGAGCAAGCTCAACCGACAGCTAATTGGCAGCTCGTGCCTCGTCATCTTCCTGAGCTGGGACTCAAAGTTCGACAGCTTCCAAGCTGGCAGCCTGTCGGATGCAGCCAGGCGGAGTCTGAGAACGGCGCTGCTGACTGAGAAGCACCGGATGCTGGGAGCCTTCATCAACTCGGGAGCCGGACCGCCTGCTGACTCGATCTGGTCCGGCCTCGATGCCAGGATGCTGAGACTGGACGATGAAGCGGCTTGGAGAGATCTGCTGCTCCAGGCTGCTTGAGAACGGATGGTAGCTTTTGGTGGGTCTCAGGTTATTAGACGAGTGGGAATCGTTTTTAGAAATCATGGACCCGTGGGTTACGTTGCTCCCTAGCGTGTTTTAGCAACTTTAGATTTGTTTTTTATGGACTAAAAGTAAAATAGTAAATGTCTTAATTTGGAAAATTCACGAGGTCCGACAAGCCCAATACGTCATGCCATGTACACTGGGAATCGCCCATGTACATTAAGAATCACCCATGTATATTGGGAATCGCCCCCCTTTGATGTACATTGGGAATCGCCCCCCTTTGATGTACATTGGGAATCGCCCCCCTTTGATGTACATTTGGAATCGCCCCCCTTTGATGTACATTGGGAATCGCCCCCCTTTGATGTACATTCGGAATCGCCCCCACCGACGTACACTGTGGGAATCGCCTCCCCCCGATATACATTGAGAATCGCCCCCCTGCCCGATATACATTGAAAATCGCCCCCCTGCCCGATATACATTGAGAATCGCCCCCCTGCCCCGATATACATTGGGAATCGCCCCCCCCTGCGCCGATATACATTGAGAATCGCCCCCCCTGCCCCGATATACATTGAGAATCGCCCCTCTGCCCCGATATACATTTGGAATCGCCCCCCCACCGATGTACATTGGGAATTGCTCCCCCCATTTATGCCTCTGCCTCCTGTCCAAACGGTGGCCTCAATTCGTCATTGATGTCAACCCTCAAATTAAATTTCAGAACAAGCTTGAAAAGTTTGGCAAACTTTTGCCCGGTCAACTGATCCCGCGAGCACTCACTGATGTACAAAGTTGACACCTGCAGCTATCATTATAAAATTTCATACTAAGAATACGCATCGAGTTAAGATTTAGGTCAGGAGTTCAGCAAAGAACATTCATTAGTCAATTTCTGTGTTCAATTCCTATTTTGAAAAGCCATTATTATTTCATAGTTTATTAGTCTGTCATTTTAAGCGTATTTTCGAATTGATTTCGCCAAATACTCTACTAGTAGTCACTGTACGTTCAGTGCCAAAATGTTATTGAGAAGAAATTTGTAAATAAATTGAAATAAATTTTTTAATGCTTGATTTTTGTCCCTTGTTGGTTATTTAACCCAAGTTTGGGCAATGCAATAATAAAATACAATGATTATTTATTTAAATTCTACGCTTGTAAATACTTGCTGTTAATCTGCAATAATGACCTCTAGGTACTTACAGTTTGACACCCAGTTACTTTATGGCTCACTCTGACACCCGGTTAGTGTACTTTTATAGTTTACTCTGACACCCGGTTAGTGTACTTTTATAGTTCACTCAGACACCCGGTTAGTGTACTTTTATAGTTCACTCAGACACCCGGTTAGTGTACTTAATTATAGTTCACTCGGACACCCGGTTAGTGTACTTTTATAGCTTACTCTGACACCCGGTTAGTGTACTTTTATAGTTCACTCAGACACCCGGTTAGTGTACTTTTATAGTTCACTCCGGACACCGGTTAGTGCAGTATTCTTATGTATGTCTCACTCCAACACCAGTTATTATAACAATAATTATAACATATGAGGTAGTATATTGACCTAATCCATTACAGCGAAGGTGCAAATTAGGACCCAAAATAGTTCTTTTTAATTGTTCTGCACTTTAATCAGGGACAACTGATGCAGGACGCTTCCGTACATGTATTTCTTCAGAGCATATAGTATAGCCCATGTACGTGCATACTCGTAAATGTATAGACAAACCTAAGGTCAGTGTTTTAGAGTCGCAAAAATTGAGTTATTTCGCTGCTATATGCTTCTGCTTTTCATGCATGTGGATCTAATTTGTTTCAGATCTTTAGCGGAAATCGCATCCCAACACGTGTATTCTGTTGTGTATTAAAAGGATTGACTGGAAAGTAAAACGGCCCTTTTCAGGGCCACCTTAAGCCACAGATAATAGAGTACACTAACTAGATGAGCCACTCAGGCATATAGACCTATGTTATTAGCAATACAGCTTTCGACTTTCAGTTCAGTAGCAAAAGAAGAATACATAAGCTATTCTTCTGTCTTCTGTTTAATAAATTAAAAAATTAATAATTAATAATTAAATTAATATTGCGTTAATATTATTAATATTAATATTGCATTAATATTATTAATGAATTCTGTTAAAAAATAAGCCTTCTGTTTAATAAAGGCAGCTGAAATGACTGATAAGTTTAGAAGCCCAAGCTTGCAGGCGTAAACAGCTTGCTAATTGGTTCAGCCATGATCTACATTAGCCAGTCCAACTGAAATGTACATGGCAGCTTTAGGCTGGAATTCCGAGAAAGGCAATAAAAATTGGGACGGGTAGGGGTTAGTGATGAAAGGCGCGGTTGGAGGGTTTAAGCTACGCTGCTACGGGTAAGAGTCAATAAATGAGCTTTTGGTGTTAAAAATACATCAAAATCCTTCTGTTTAACTTGCTACTGAACTGAAAGTAGCTGGCACGCAAATGTGCTGAGTGGCCCAAATCTATTTTATTCTAGTACATTATCTGTGCCCCAAACGAACACAGCGGTTGAGGCTAAAAAGAGTGGGGGCACAAAGTATGCGAAATATGGAGAACACGACGATGCGGTTCAGTTTTTGAATGCTACACTCGTAAAAAAACGCGCGGAGTAAGAATATCTATCTCTCTGTTCCTACAGTGCCCGTCTGGCACCAACCAGCGTAAAACAGCCCTAGACTAGCTCTTAAGTCGTTTCCTTCGTGCAACAGATCATACTCTTCCAGTTCTCATAAAGGGCTGGCGCCACAGACCAATAGGTATGTAAGCTAAGTAAGCTATCAGCCACTTGTTCCTAATTTCCTTGTCCTTTGTTAGAAAGTCTGGAAGGACTCCGGGCATCCGGATACAGCGGGGAGGCATCGCGTCGCCGCTATGTAAGAAGGGACTAGGGGTGTTCGGGTTTCCATTTTTTTCGGCTTCGGGGTAGAACCCGAACCCGAAGCTCTAACTCCGAACCCCGAACCCGACCCGAACGCCTACCCCGAACCCCGAACCCGGTGCCAAAGCCCGATCCGAAACCCGACCCGACCCCGAACCCCGAACACCCCTAGGAGGGACTCCCGCCACCGCCAGAGGCATCGTTATCGCTGTCATGACTTCCTCTTCTTTTCCCGGCAATTTAGAAGATTCAGATTGTTCTTCCATTTCATTTTGAGTAATTATATTTCCAATAACTTTGCTTGGCACTTTAAAACTAGTATAGCATTGCTATTTTGGTCTCAGGCCACTTTAATGTACATGTTAATTTAAATTAGGGCAGACAGCTAAAGAAGGGCCAGGGCCAGTCTTCCCCAGGCCACTGATATCGATCGTTTTGGGATGGAGTAGAGGGGACCATTTTTTGCTTGGTCATTTTTTACAAAAAACAGCCCCAGGCAAAGCACTGCTGGATGCGCAGTTTAGTTATACTTATTGTTCTGTGGCTGGCGCTGCCCTGCAACATCATTCCGAGAAGAACATTTCTTGGAAATAAACCCAAATACACTAAAAAAATTTTTTTCACTGCGCCATAGCAGCGTAGACTGAACCACGGACGGAGACAGTAAATGATTGTACATTTGCATGTACACACCGGACAGAAATGTATACGTACATCGAACCATTCATTTCTAGTTTACTCGCCAATTAGAGTTTATAATTATAGCCGACAATTGGTTGAGGTCAGCATAAAATAACATACATATATTCGAATATTAGAAACCAAAATTTAATTATTACGAGCCTATCTATACTGATAAGCAATCCTCATTTTTCAGTAAGTTCCAGTTAACAAATTAAATCGAAAAGATTTTGCTCTTCGAAATGAGGCGAACGCGAAAGCAAGCCAAGAGAAAATCTGCCAATTCTTCTGGCAAGACTTCGTCTCAATCTCCATCATCGCTGCAGCTAGTGAGTTCCATTGTATATGATATCCACTTGTACGATTTCCAGAAATTTTCCGAAAAATTACATGTACACTGTAATATGGGTCACTTTTCCACCCTTTGACACTCTTAATCATCATTTGCCACCTTTTCCCACCCTCTCTCCCACTCTTTACTCACCCTCTCTCCCACTCTTTACTCACCCTCTCTCCCACTCTTTTCCCACACTCTCTCCCACTCTTTTCCCACCCTCTCTCCCACTCTTTTCCCACCCTCTCTCCCACTCTTTTCCCACCCTCTCTCCCACTCTTTTCCCACCCTCTGTCCCACTCTTTTCCCACCCTCTCTCCCACTCTTTTCCCACCCTCTCTCCCACTCTTTTCCCACCCTCTCTCCCACTCTTTTCCCACCCTCTCTCCCACTCTTTTCCCACCCTCTCTCCCACTCTTTTCCCACCCTCTCTCCCACTCTTTTCCCACCCTCTCTCCCACTCTTTACTCACCCTCTCTCCCACTCTTTTCCCACCCTCTCTCCCACTCTTTTCCCACCCTCTCTCCCACTCTTTTCCCACCCTCTCTCCCACTCTTTTCCCACCTCTCTCCCACTCTTTTCCCACCCTCTCTCCCACTCTTTACTCACCCTCTCTCCCACTCTTTTCCCACCCTCTCTCCCACTCTTTTCCCACCCTCTCTCCCACTCTTTACTCACCCTCTCTCCCACTCTTTTCCCACCCTCTCTCCCACTCTTTTCCCACCCTCTCTCCCACTCTTTTCCCACCCTCTCTCCCACTCTTTTCCCACCCTCTCTCCCACTCTTTACTCACCCTCTCTCCCACTCTTTTCCCACCCTCTCTCCCACTCTTTTCCCACCCTCTCTCCCACTCTTTTCCCACCCTCTCTCCCACTCTTTACTCACCCTCTCTCCCACTCTTTTCCCACCCTCTCTCCCACTCTTTTCCCACCCTCTCTCCCACTCTTTTCCCACCCTCTCTCCCACTCTTTTCCCACCCTCTCTCCCACTCTTTTCCCACCCTCTCTCCCACTCTTTACTCACCCTCTCTCCCACTCTTTACTCACCCTCTCTCCCACTCTTTACTCACCCTCTCTCCCACTCTTTTCCCACCCTCTCTCCCACTCTTTTCCCACCCTCTCTCCCACTCTTTTCCCACCCTCTCTCCCACTCTTTTCCCACCCTCTCTCCCACTCTTTTCCCACCCTCTCTCCCACTCTTTTCCCACCCTCTCTCCCACTCTTTTCCCACCCTCTCTCCCACTCTTTTCCCACCCTCTCTCCCACTCTTTACTCACCCTCTCTCCCACTCTTTTCCCACCCTCTCTCCCACTCTTTTCCCACACTCTCTCCCACTCTTTTCCCACCCTCTCTCCCACTCTTTTCCCACCCTCTCTCCCACTCTTTTCCCACCCTCTCTCCCACTCTTTACTCACCCTCTCTCCCACTCTTTTCCCACCCTCTCTCCCACTCTTTTCCCACCCTCTCTCCCACTCTTTACTCACCCTCTCTCCCACTCTTTTCCCACCCTCTCTCCCACTCTTTTCCCACCCTCTCTCCCACTCTTTACTCACCCTCTCTCCCACTCTTTTCCCACCCTCTCTCCCACTCTTTTCCCACCCTCTCTCCCACTCTTTTCCCACCCTCTCTCCACTCTTTTCCCACCCTCTCTCCCACTCTTTTCCCACCCTCTCTCCCACTCTTTTCCCACCCTCTCTCCCACTCTTTACTCACCCTCTCTCCAACTCTTTACTCACCCTCTCTCCCACTCTTTTCCCACCCTCTCTCCCACTCTTTTCCCACCCTCTCTCCCACTCTTTTCCCACCCTCTCTCCCACTCTTTTCCCACCCTCTCTCCCACTCTTTTCCCACCCTCTCTCCCACTCTTTTCCCACCCTCTCTCCCACTCTTTTCCCACCCTCTCTCCCACTCTTTTCCCACCCTCTCTCCCACTCTTTACCCACCCTCTCTCCCACTCTTTTCCCACCCTCTCTCCCACTCTTTTCCCACCCTCTCCCACTCTTCTTACCGTCTCTCCCACTATTTTCCCACCTTCTAAAACTCTTTTCGCACCCTCTCTCCCACTCTTTTCCCACCCTCTCCCACTCTTCTTACCGTCTCTCCCACTATTTTCCCACCTTTTTAAACTCTTTTCGCACCCTCTCTCCCACTCTTTTTCCCACTCTTTCCGTTCCTCTAAGTAATTCAAGACTTGCCATTTTTTTAAGAGTGGAGCATTTATTTCAGTCTTATTTCTTTTACTACAGGCGGAGACCACCGCTGCGCCACCTTCGAGCGACATGGCCAGCAATCAAAGCAATGACAAAAGTGTCGATAAAACTGAAACACCTCCTGCTAATCACGAGGCGTTGGTTCATGCCTTTTCGGCTCAGCAGCGACCTCTGACGCCAACACAACCTCGGTCGCCACCGACGCCGCCACGGCCGCAGTCGCCGCCTCCACCGCGGTCGCCACCGACGCCGCCACGGCCGCAGTCGCCGCCTCCACCGCGGTCGCCACCGACGCCGCCACGGCCGCAGTCGCCGCCTCCACCGCGGTCGCCACCGACGCCGCCACGGCCGCAGTCGCCTCCTCCACCGCGGTCGCCACCGACGCCGCCACGGCCGCAGTCGCCGCCTCCACCGCGGTCGCCACCGACGCCGCCACGGCCGCAGTCGCCGCCTCCACCGCGGTCGCCACCGACGCCGCCACGGCCGCAGTCGCCGCCTCCACCGCGGTCGCCACCGACGCCGCCACGGCCGCAGTCGCCGCCTCCACCGCGGTCGCCACCGACTCCGCCGCTGCCTCCAGCGAGTGCAATTGAAGTTCACCATCAGGCCATCGCACCACAGCTGCTGCAGGGGCACGTGTTTAGCGTACCACCACCCCAGATGGTTCCGGGATTCGGCAACTGGGTCCCGATCCCGACCCTTTTGGCTCGGCCACCGCCGCCGCCGCAACCGCAGATGCTGCCCTGGCAGCAGCAGCCGCTCCTTCCAAGCTTCGGCCCTCAATATCCGCAACCCGGGTCGAGTTTTGCTCTGCCAGGCTGTTGCTATCCAACACCGCCACCTCCGCCTCCGCCGGAGTATAAAAGGGAATCCAGCAGAAAGCGCAAACTGCAGCAGCCTCTGAAATGCGGCAATAAAAATGCAACCAGGCCAAAAGAGCGTTGCAAGTTCTACATGGAAGGCAGGTGCAACAAGGTAAATTACAGTAGATCAAGTTTATCTTAATTTAGTATTGTACAGGGTGGATCCATTGAAACGTCACACTTTCGTTTTTCGGTTTTGGGCATATAAAAGCCAAGCGCATAGGGTTTTGCTCTCATATCTATGTGTGACCTCTGTGCGAAGTTTTACAGTAATCCAACTATACTATGTCTGCATATGAGGAGATCCATCAAAAGATCATTGAAAAACTTCAAGCGGGAGAGCCTCCTACATCAATTGCTCGACATCTTGGAATTTCGAGGAACCGAGTTTATCGAAGCAAGCGACTTTTTGCGGCAACTGGCAGTGTTAAGGCACGTCACGGAGGTGGGCGCAGCCGCACTGCTCGCACTAAGAATGTCATCAAAGCTGTCAAAATGCGCATCCGTAGGAACCCGAGACGAAGTGCTCGACAGCTGGCTCGGGACTTCGGAATGGCACACAAGACAATGAACCAGCTGCTCAAGGATGATGTCGGAGTGAAGAACAGAGCAGTAGTTTGTCGGAATTTCTTGTCAGAAGCCCAGAAGTTTACTAGAAAGATGCGAGGCAAGCAACTGCTCAGATGGCTGAAGTCGCATTCACATCTGGTGCACGTCTTCTCAGATAAAAATTTTTTTTCTGTCAATGCAGCTGCCAATAGAAGAAATGACCGATACTTGGTACCTGGCTGTGTAAAGGATGTCCCAGACGATGCTCGTGTGGTGCAGCGCAGCAAAAATCCAGCTTCTGTCATGGTGCTAGGGGTCATCAGCTCTGATGGACAAAAGTGCCCCCCAATCTTCATTGACCCTGGTGCTAGGCTCAACGCTGTTGGCTATCAGGAGCTGCTGCGAAACAAAGTGCTGCCATGGTAAATCAGCACTACCCAAGTGGCCAATATGTGTTCCAGCAAGATGGTGCACCTGCACATACTGCGACAAGCACGCAGACCTTCCTGTCAGAGAATTTCGCAAATTATTGGCCAAAGGACTTCTGGCCACCTTCGTCGCCAGATCTTAATCCACTGGATTATTATTTCTGGGCGCAAGTTGAGCGCGAGGCCTGTCCTGGCCACCTTCGTCGCCAGATCTTAATCCACTGGATTATTATTTCTGGGCGCAAGTTGAGCGCGAGGCCTGTCCTGGCCACCTTCGTCGCCAGATCTTAATCCACTGGATTATTATTTCTGGGCGCAAGTTGAGCGCGAGGCCTGTCCTGGCCACCTTCGTCGCCAGATCTTAATCCACTGGATTATTATTTCTGGGCGCAAGTTGAGCGCGAGGCCTGTCGCATATCCCACCACAATCTCGAGTCGTTGCGCACCTCCATCTCAAAAGCATGGGATAAAATCCCATCAGCTGAAGTGCAAAAAGCTGTTGGTAGATTTCGAGCTCGGCTGGAGAAAGTTGTAAATGGAAGCAGATGGCGGTTGCATTGAGTAAATCTGTTCCCGACAAGGTGCTGATCATTTACCAAATGCCTTTTGCTCTGCGCTTTTTTCTTGTCTAAAATCAAGTAAAAATATACTCAGTACTAAAAAGTGTGACGTTTCACACCCTGTAAATGTGCAACTCATGAAGGCCAATCATCAAGGCACAGAGAGAGTGTACACCCTGTGTGAGCGTGCGTGGGTGCGCACAGTATCCAAGTACGAGTATCTATAGTGTTAATTCCTCATAGAAATTCTTTAAAGATATACCGAAGAGCCTATTGCTCATATTGATATCGCCGGCTGGCGAGGGGCCCAGCCAAGGTAAGTCGCAAAAATAGACATAGTACTAATTAGATGACGAGGCCTTTAGCCTTGAAATTACAGTTAAAATTACTTCTGCCGTTTACCCAAAATTGCGTTAATTTTGCCAAGGCTTCTTTCATAGGTAAATCAGGTGGGGGTTGCGCATGTATGCTATTGCTGCATTCTGTAAACATTCTGTCGTTATAGAAACGATTCATGCTTATACGCCCGTATACGAGTATAATTAATAAGCTGGGCCCAGAAAGAAATAAAAATTAATTAATCGCAAATTTCCGCTGTCTATTGATAAAATTCAGGCTGACAACTGCCCGTTCAGCCACGACTTCAAGCCGGAGCGGAAGCTGGAGCTGTGCAAATACTATGTGCAGTCCAGGTGCCGCAACGGCTCCAACTGTGCCTACATGCACCGCGAGTATCCGTGCAAATTCTTTCACAAGTACAAATCCTGCAATCTGCCGGCTGGCCAGTGCAAGTTCTCGCACGAGCCGCTCACGGGGGAGACGGCCGCCCTTCTGTACAAGGCTGAAGAGGACAGCACGGCGAGCGAGGTTTTTATAGCAGGGAGCACCAGCTGAAGATTTGGCTGTTTTTTGGCTGAAATTCTGGAATTAGGTGGTCCAGAAGCTTGCATGTGGCACGTGAATTGTATAAAGGGTTGGAGACAGACAGACAGACAGACAGACAGACAGACAGACAGACAGACAGACAGACAGACAGACAGACAGACAGACAGACAGACAAACAGACAGACAGACAGACAGACAGACAGACAGACAGATAGACAGACAGACAGACAGACAGACAGACAGACAGACAGACAGACAGACACAGACAGACAGGTCACAGACAGACAGACAGACAGACAGACAGACAAACAGACAGACAGACAAACAGACAGACAGACAAACAGACAGACAGACAGACAGACAGACAGACAGACAGACAGACAGACAGACAGACAGACAGACAGACAGACAAACAGACAGACAGACAGACAAACAGACAGACAGACAGACAGACAGACAGACAGACAGACAAACAGACAGACAGACAGACAGACAAACAGACACAGACAGACAGACAGACAGACAGACAGACAGACAGACAAACAGACAGACAGACAGACAGACAGACAGACGCAATCCAACGCAATTTTCAACAGACTGTGCGACAACCAAGTGGAGTTGAAGCTCCCGATGCGGCAGAATCGTCATCAACATTGAGTAAGCCGACCTCTGTTAGGTACCAGCAGGTGAACCAAGGAGATGAGTCATCTGAGGAAGAAAACGTGTCGACTAAATTGAGGCGAGAACCTTTAGAGGATTTTATTGGTAAGTGTATGACCAATGCATGACTAATATATGATCTTGGGGATTTGAGAACTCAACTGTCTTGGGGATTTGAGAACTCAACTGTCTTGGGGATTTGAGAACTCAACCGTTTTTGGGATTGTCTCCGAATTTTCTCGACTCCAGCCGTCTCGCATCGCGGCGCCGCCTACGGCAACCTGTACAGAGACTGGCCATCATCGAGGCAGCCTGAGGGCAGCCCAGCCACCCGCCACTTGAGTAGCGAATCCAATAATTCTGAGTACATGATGACAAACTACTCGGAGTCTGACCGCAGCAGGAACTGGCGTGACCGACTGCCCGACTCGAGGTGAGCTGCTACTACGGGGAAAAAGGGAAATTTAGAAGCAAAATTATTTGCATAACCTGTGGGAAATCAGCTTGTTACTTCATCAAGGGACAATCGATATGAAAGATAAATTGATCCCGGGGGGGGGGGCATCACAAACGCGAATTATCACACAAATGAGAAGTATCATATACCCGATGTATCACAAACCCGAAAACTACATGTAAAAAAGCATTGGTCTTATATGATGACCGTTGCTTTCACTTTCACTTCCCGTTGCATCCACCGCTCTTCATCCAAGGCTTCATCCAGCATTCAGCCGTGACAGAAGCAGCAGCAGCCGCGGCAACATGTCACCAATCGCACAGACTCGCAGAACCGGATCATACGGCACTGAGTCAACAAGGCGATTCCAGCCTTTCACAACACCGGAAAAACATCACGGGAAGCGAAGTAGC
Organism: Macrostomum lignano; assembly: GCA_002269645.1. NCBI lineage: Eukaryota > Metazoa > Platyhelminthes > Macrostomidae > Macrostomum > Macrostomum lignano. The sequence goes on from NIVC01003280.1 coordinate 45,321, forward strand.
CGAGATGACGGCCGCAGCAGCGGAAGAAGCCGGCACAGACACTGAATGCCCTTAATGATGAGAGCGGAACAGAAAATACTGATCAAGGAGGCGAACGGAGTTGAAAAGTAAATTACAAAGAATAAAAATATCTGAGGAGACACGGACTTGAGACTGAGAGAGGAAAGACGACAGCGACAGAAGACGCGTATGCAGACAAGGATGAGTGAGGCAGAAGCGGACACAAAGCGAGTGGACACAAACGGGCAAAGAGTGAGGCAGAAGCGGACACAAGCGGTCAAGGAGTGAGGCAGAAGCGGACACAAACGGGCAAGGAGTGAGGCAGAAGCGGACACAAACGGTCAAGGAGTGAGGCACAAGCGGACACAAACGGGCAAGGAAGAGTGAGGCAGAAGCGGACACAAACGGGCAAGGACGAGTGAGGCAGAAGCGGACACAAACGGTCAAGGAGTGAGGCAGAAGCGGACACAAACGGGCAAGGAAGAGTGAGGCAGAAGCGGACACAAGCGGTCAAGGAGTGAGGCAGAAGCGGACACAAACGGGCAAGGAGTGAGGCAGAAGCGGACACAAACGGTCAAGGAGTGAGGCACAAGCGGACACAAACGGGCAAGGAGTGAGGCACAAGCGGACACAAACGGGCAAGGAGTGAGGCAGAAGCGGACACAAACGGTCAAGGAGTGAGGCAGAAGCGGACACAAACGGGCAAGGAGTGAGGCACAAGCGGACACAAACGGGCAAGGAGTGAGGCACAAGCGGACACAAACGGGCAAGGAGTGAGGCAGAAGCGGACACAAACGGTCAAGGAGTGAGGCACAAGCGGACACAAACGGGCAAGGAAGAGTGAGGCAGAAGCGGACACAAACGGGCAAGGACGAGTGAGGCAGAAGCGGACACAAACGGTCAAGGAGTGAGGCAGAATCGGACACAAACGGGCAAGGAAGAGTGAGGCAGAAGCGGACACAAACGGGCAAGGAGTGAGGCACAAGCGGACACAAACGGGCAAGGAGTGAGGCACAAGCGGACACAAACGGGCAAGGAGTGAGGCAGAAGCGGACACAAACGGTCAAGGAGTGAGGCACAAGCGGACACAAACGGGCAAGGAAGAGTGAGGCAGAAGCGGACACAAACGGTCAAGGAGTGAGGCACAAGCGGACACAAACGGGCAAGGAAGAGTGAGGCAGAAGCGGACACAAACGGGCAAGGAAAAGTGAGGCAGAAGCGGACACAAACGGGCAAGGAAGAGTGAGGCAGAAGCGGACACAAACGGGCAAGGAAGAGTGAGGCAGAAGCGGACACAAACGGTCAAGGAGTGAGGCAGAAGCGGACACAAACGGTCAAGGAGTGAGGCAGAAGCGGACACAAACGGTCAAGGAGTGAGGCAGAAGCGGACACAAACGGTCAAGGAGTGAGGCAGAAGCGGACACAAACGGTCAAGGAGTGAGGCAGAAGCGGACACAAACGGTCAAGGAGTGAGGCAGAAGCGGACACAAACGGTCAAGGAGTGAGGCAGAAGCGGACACAAACGGTCAAGGAGTGAGGCAGAAGCGGACACAAACGGTCAAGGAGTGAGGCAGAAGCGGACACAACACATCGAAATTTTCAAAGAAATCGACACTCAAATCGGCAAAAATTCCGCCACGGAGCAGCGGAGCATGGCAAAAAAATAACAAAGAACACTTGCTCTCCTACCGAAAATATTTTAATTGTATTGTTTTATATCAAACCAAATATATATTATACACTTAACGAATGCTGTGATGTAAAAAAACAAAATACTTTTATATTTTTTATTTAAAGTTAAAAAGAACGTTACGGCGACAGTTCTCTATTTATGACAGTATAAATGAGTCAAATGACAGCTAGTGTGAGTGACAGCTATAATGTCCGTGTATTGATAGCATCGCTAAAATAACGTGCAAGCCCATAAAGGTGTAAGACGTAATCATCATTCATACGTTAGCTTTTAGTTATGTTTAATAGCTGTCTACGACAGGCGATTGAATAAGGAGAAAAGACTGAGAAACATGAGGGAGAGGCTCTGAGACATGACGGGAGACTCTGAGACATGACGGGAGACTCTGAGACATGACGGGAGACTCTGAGACATGACGGGAGACTCTGAGACATGACGGGAAACTCTGAGACATGACGGGAGACTCTGAGACATGACGAGAAACTCTGAGACATGACGGGAGACTCTGAGACATGACGGGAGACTCTAAGACATGACGGGAGACTCTGAGACATGACGGGAGACTCTGAGACATGACGGGAGACTCTAAGACATGACGGGAGACTCTGAGACATGACGGGAGACTCTAAGACATGACGGGAGACTCTGAGACATGACGTGAGACTCTGAGACATGACGGGAGACTCTGAGACATGACGGGAGACTCTGAGACATGACGGGAGACTCTGAGACATGACGTGAGACTCTGAGACATGACGGGAAACTCTGAGACATGACGGGAAACTCTGAGACATGACAGGAGACTCTGAGACATGACGGGAGACTCTGAGACATGACGGGAGATTCTGAGACATGACGGGAAACTCTGAGACATGACGGGAGACTCTGAGACATGAGGAAGAGACGCTGAGACATGAGGAAGAGACGCTGAGACATGAGAAAGAGACTCTGAGGCATGAGGAAGAGACGCTGAGACATGAGAAAGAGACTCTGAGACATGAGAAAGAGACTCTGAGACATGAGGAAGAGATTCTGAGACATGAGGAAGAGACGCTGAGACATAAGAAAGAGATTCTGAGACATGAGGAAGAGACGCTGAGACATGAGAAAGAGACTCTGAGACATGAGAAAGAGATTCTGAGAAATGAGGGAGATTTTGAGACAATACCGAGAGAGGAGCAACACAATAAACAACAAATATAGGTTTTCAATTAAATATTTCACAAAGGCAAGCGACTATTCGTAATGTATAAGACTGTTTGAAAAAACACATAAATAAATACAAGTCCCGTATCAACAAACAAACAAAGCAAAGTTGAACAAAAATTAAGAGATTGTTTACGAAGAGATCTTCAATAAGATAGCCAGAGAATCAAGATGATATGAACTCTTAGTTATCTGCTATACTTGAGATGGCTGCAACAACGTAAATACAAATTTCATGTCACTGCAAACAAAGTACAAACGGAAAATGGTTTCTTTTAAGGTGTAAATTTTGCTCTTTTCTTTGGAAATCCGATTGGGAAACCATCCTATCTCATCACTTACGCGATTTACCTTCGACTCAAAACCCTAGGTCACATATTCAAGATTTAAGATTCACAACTAACTACCCAATCTTTCACAACCCTATAATCACCAATTCACAAACCTATATGTATAATCACCTATTCACAAACCTCACATGTAATCACCTATTCACAAACCTATAATCACCAATTCACAAACCTATAATCACTAATTCACAAACCTATAATCCCAATTCACAACCCTATAATCACCAATTCACAAACCTATAATCACCTATTCACAAACCTATAATCACTAATTCACAAACCTATAATCCCAATTCACAACCCTATAATCACCAATTCACAAACCTATAATCCCAATTCACAAACCTATAATCACCTATTTACAAACTTCTAATATACGATTCACAACCAACTATCCAATCATTCATAACTCGATAATCACTTATTCACAGAGTAGCATACGATTCACACAACAACCTACCTATCTCCAATTCGCAACAAAAACACAACAAAAAATCCACACAACAAAAAACAGTTATAATGATATGATAGAAATTGATGAGAGCTATAGGATCAATATAAAAACTTTTGTTCGCAGAATACCTTACGAGTTGAGTAAAACGATTAATAAAATTTGTTGCCTAATAATAATATGTTATAATTTGAGACAATATCAGAGCAGACGAGGAATGAAGCGGCAATATGCCCGCTGAACTGTATAATATGTAGACAGTTAAAGAAGTTGTTACGCTTCGACCCGTCAGTGGCTCCCGTTAGCGAGCTTCTCAACGCAATCCACGGCGGCAAGAACCCAAGCCATGGGGCGGTCCCGCTTTGCCAGCAGTTCGTTGAGCTGCGTTGGAAGGCAATGTGTTGGATACTGTATGCCATTCTCTATCCTCTGAATCAGTGACTAGATCTTTAACATTAATTGACTAGATCAGCATGAGCGATGACTAGATAAGCATGAGCAATGACTAGATCAGCATGAGCAGCATTAGCAATGACTAGATCAGCATGAGCAGCATTAGCAATGACTAGATCAGCATGAGCAATGACTAGATAAGCATGATCAATGACTAGATCAGCATGAGAAATGACTAGATCAGCATGAGAAATGACTAGATCAGCATGAGAAATGACTAGATCAGCATGAGAAATGACTAGATCAGCATGATCAATTACTAGATCAGCATGAGCAATGACCAGATAAGTGTGAGCAGCATGAGCAATGACTAGATAAGCATGAGCAATGACTAGATCAGCATGAACAATGACTAGATCAGCATGAGCAATGACTAGATCAGCATGATCAATGACTAGATCAGCATGAGCAATGACCAGATCAGCAAGAGAAATGAGCAGATCAGCATGAGCAATGACCAGATCAGCATGATTAATGACTAGATCAGCATGAGCAATGACTAGATCAGCATGAGCAATGACCAGATCAGCATGAGCAATGACCAGATCAGCATGAGCAATGACCAGATCAGCATGAGCAATGACCAGATCAGCATGAGCAATGACCAGATCAGCATGAGCAATGACCAGATCAGCATGAGCAATGACCAGATCAGCATGAGCAATGACCAGATCAGCATGAGCAATGACCAGATCAGCATGCCAGTCTTACCTGACCAGACCGGACCACGACTCCGTGAGCGGCGGTCAGCTTGGCCTTAGTGGCGGCGATGCCATCCGGCATGACACCGCAGCAGGCGTCCTCAAGCAGCGCGGTGCGGTAGCCCAGCTCCTGGGCGTGGGCAGCCGTGGATCCGACGCAGACATCTGTGGCCAGGCCGCAGACGATGAGGTCAGAAATTCCCAGTTTGCTCAGTCTGTCGTGCAGGTCCGTCTTCTTCAGCTTGTTGTTGTCCCAGAATGCCGAGTAGCTGTCTATATCCGGGTCCGTGCCCTTGTACACCTTGGTGTGGTTGCCAGCCAGCTGCAGGAGGGACGAGACGGACAAAACTGTTCCAGGTGGACACAATCAGTTCCAAACAGACACAGTCAGTTCCAAACAGACACAATCAGTTCCAAACAGACACAGTCAGTTCCAACACAGACACAGTCAGTTCCAACACAGACACAGTCAGTTCCAACACAGACACAGTCAGTTCCAAACAGACACAGTCAGTTCTAAACAGACACAGTCAGTTCCAAACAGACACAGTCAGTTCCAAACAGACACAGTCAGTTCCAAACAGACACAGTCAGTTCCAACACAGACACAGTCAGTTCCAAACAGACACAGTCAGTTCCAAACAGACACAGTCAGTTCCAAACAGACACAGTCAGTTCCAAACAGACACAGTCAGTTCCAAACAGACACAGTCAGTTCCAAACAGACACAGTCAGTTCCAAACAGACACAGTCAGTTCCAAACAGACACAGTCAGTTCCAAACAGACACAGTCAGTTCCAAACAGACACAGTCAGTTCCAAACAGACACACTTAGGTCTAAACAGACACATTTCCAAACAGACACAGTCAGTTCCAAACAGACACAGTCAGTTCCAAACAGACACAGTCAGTTTCAAACAGACACACTTAGGTCTAAACAGACACATTTCCAAACAGACACAGTCAGTTCCAAACAGACACAGTCAGTTCCAAACAGACACAGTCAGTTCCAAACAGACACAGTCAGTTCCAAACAGACACAGTCAGTTCTAAACAGACACAGTCAGTTCCAAACAGACACAGTCAGTTCCAAACAGACACAGTCAGTTCCAAACAGACACAGTCAGTTCCAAACAGACACAGTCAGTTCCAAACAGACACAGTCAGTTCCAAACAGACACAGTCAGTTCCAAACAGACACAGTCAGTTCTAAACAGACACAGTCAGTTCCAAACAGACACAGTCAGTTCCAAACAGACACACTTAGGTCTAAACAGACACATTTCCAAACAGACACAGTCAGTTCCAAACAGACACAGTCAGATCCAAACAGACACAGTCAGATCCAAACAGACACACTTAGGTCTAAACAGACACACTTAGGTCTAAACAGACACATTTCCAAACAGACACAGTCAGTTCCAAACAGACACAGTCAGTTCCAAACAGACACAGTCAGTTCCAAACAGACACAGTCAGTTCCAAACAGACACAGTCAGTTCCAAACAAACACAGTCAGTTCCAAACAGACACAGTCAGTTACAAACAGACACAGTCAGTTCCAAACAGACACAGTCAGTTCCAAACAGACACAGTCAGTTCTAAACAGACACAGTCAGATCCAAACAGACACAGTCAGTTCCAAACAGACACACTTAGGTCTAAACAGACACAGTTCCAAAGAGACACAGTTACAGATGGACACAATCAGTTCCAGACGAACATAATCAGTTTCAGACGGACACAAACAGCTCCAGATGGACACAAACAGCTCCAGACGGACACAAACAGCTCCAGACGGACACAAAATATGAAATACACCAACCTTAAGCTCCGAGTGCAGTTCAGCGCCTGAAGAATTTTGCACGCAATGCCGAGGCCACATTATCTGCTCGATGGGTCCGTAGGCCTTCGTCTCCAGCACCACAACATCGTTGAGGCCCACTTTGGCTGCGTCCTTGATCTGCAGAGTGGAGGCCGGCCTGGTTTGATGTAACTTTTAGATTAAAACTTTTTGATGCAAGAGAGGGACACTGAGACAAGATAAAGGCGGACACTGAGACAATATAGATAGGGATATTGAGACTAGATAGAGGGACACTGAGACAAGATAGAGACGGATACTGAGACAAGATAAAGGGACACTGAGACAAGATAGAGGGGGATACTGAGACAAGATAGAGAGGGACACTGAGACAAGATAGAGAGGGACACTGAGACAAGATAGATAGGGATATTGAGACAAGATAGATAGGGATATTGAGACAAGATAGATAGGGATACTGAGACAAGATAAAAATACACTGAGACAAGATAAAAATACACTGAGACAAGATAGTGACGGACACTGAGACAAGAAAGACATCTATCAGACTGATAAAAATCCCATTGTTGAGGCGCTCTCCCACCTTAGACTTGTCGCTTAGCTTCCGCTTAGCCAAGTTGTCCAAAAACGAGATGTGATCAGCTGGGTGCCAGTCGAGGGAATAGATGACTGTCTTGAAGGCGGCAGAGTGCTTGGCTATGACGTCATTGATAACGGGTACAACGTTGGCACCATCCTCTTTGGCTGGATAGACTTTCAAAGCGAGGCTACCCGTGATGAAGTCGTTCTGCACGTCAACAATCACCATGGCAACTGGGCCGGAGAAAATCACGCTCAGCCAGGGCAGAGCGCGAGCCGCCATGTCCGAGGGCGACACGAGGCCATCCTGGAGAAGAGGAGCACTTTACTGCAGTCACCTGACCCCACCAATGGAATCAAAGGGTGTCACCTGACCCCACCAATGGAATCCCAGGGTGTCACCTGACCCCACCAATGGAATCCCAGGGTGTTACCTAACCCCACCAATGAAATCCCAAAGTGTATCATATGCTAAAAAAATTCTTAGCATTTCAAGACCATACCAACCTTGTCCTTGTCCAAGAAGGCATAGATTTTATCCAGCTCAGCTGTACTCAGTGAACCACTGGTTGCAATGGACTCAACCAAATTTTTTACCTCTGCTTTGTCTAATGCATTATCTCTAAAATAGATAAATTTTTTGAGACAATCAGAATAATTTATTTAAAACTGAAGTGCAAATTAAACATATATGTTAAACAAAAATCATAACTTACTTGTTTGCATCAAATGTCTGAAAGATCCTTTTTATATCAGCTTCTGTGATATCCTTGCCAGGATATTGGTTAAAAAACTTGCTATTGCCAAACATTTTGTGCATGAAGTAGTTGTAAGATTACACAACATAAGTTAAATCTATAAAAATAAATAGAAAGTCATGGTAATAGTTACTAAGGCTAATTTCAAATGTTAATATTTAATAAAATTGTAATAGTTGGCTTTATTATAATATATATTGCTTGTCATTAAATATGAATAAAGGTAAAACCTTATATCCTTGAATTGTCTTTTTGAAAAGCAACTGTTTCAATTTTTTATAAAGACTAGCTATAAGTATAAAGGCTAATAAATACATAATACTATCAATACTGATATTCATAAACTAGAATACTAATAAAAATTCAGTGGCATATATAGGATTTTCTATTGGGGGTGGGGGTTGCTGACAAACCAGGGCCACAGGGAGTATCGTCTATCTGCACCAACAAGTTTGGACAATAAAGGACCTTTTTGGGGTTCTCTCTGGCTAGTCACCTCTGGCAAGCCCCCCCGCCCCCTGCATATGCCACTATAAACATTAGAAGTAAACATAGTTGTGACATTGTCACTGGTAATAGATAAAAATTAGTTTTAATTTTCCAAATCAATGACAATAACTAGTAAACTAAGGGCCTAAATATAGCTGATTTTTTTAAGCTATAGATTAAATTTTATTTCAATAGCATATACTTGTCTTAAGCTTAGTGCTAAATGACTACCTATTAATATTACTAAAGTTTTAATTTTAAATAAAAAATGAAATGATTAATTAAAATTCATGTAGGGGCCTATATTACTGTGATCTCAGCAGACAGAAGTTAAAAAGTTGAAAGCACATGTACTAATGTATTTTTGTCTATGGCTGAAATCAGTGAAATGCTTGTTCGGTCAGGGAGGTTACTACACTTAAGTGAGCACAGCGAGCCAAAGAGCTTTGGAGTACAAGTGCCCATGTGATATCCGCACACCCGTCAAGTTTAGGACCTTTGAACCCAACTCATTAGTCAACAAAATTACAGAAATTGATTGCGTTTGGTTTGGTATCTAACTTGTCGAGTGATAAAAACAGTACACTTACAGCAGTTAAAATTTGCCAAACTACAGAGACACATAGGTAAGAAACGCAATCGTTTCTGTCACATGACAAGCTTTTAAAAGATAAATAAAGTAAGTACAAAAAAAATAAAATAAGGTCAGTATTCTGCAAACCTACATAAAAATCGTTTGTTTTTAGTTAAAATGCAAAGCTTACTAAAAATAGTTTTCGCCTTTGAACACGACAATTGTTTCAGAACCAGAATATATATTTCCGATTCTTGAACCAGTATTGGTAGGAAAATTAAACTCATAATCATTCAAATTGTTTTAAGTGTTTCATTAGCTTTTACAAGCAATGGATTTCTTTCTCGATCAAAATTTTTGATCCTGCAGCTGACAACGGTTCTGGAATTGATTCTTGAATACGGAACATTGAAGATGAAGCACAGTGCTGTTTTCGGAAGCAGTAATATGAAAACGCTATATTAAGTGATTCTGCGTACGCGGACACAAAATGCTAGCAGTGCAGTTTCTGGACGCAGGGCAATACAATTACATGCTAGAAAAAATCGGCGAATTTCTATCTTTTTTAATTGATTTAATGCGCGTCTGTAGCTGATCCCGTTGGCCTTTTTCTTACATGTATAGATTTTGTTGAGTTTATCGCGAAATTTTTTAGCGAAAACGGACCTCTTATGTTGTAATTTTTCTTTTAGGCCTTGCTGACTTTTACCTAAGTATATAATTATTTTACCTGTTATAATTATTTACCTAAGCTATATTTGTCTTATTTTACATAATTCTGCTTGCTCTTTGCGGACTCGGCTTACTTTGTGTCTTATATCGGGCCTTTCCACTAGGCCTCTTCGGGTTAATTTACTTACTCGCATTTTTGTGTCAATTGGACTGATGACTGACTTCTCGGCCGATCTTCTGCTGGACCTCTAAGGGCCTCCTTTTTTAATAACTAATTAATAATAAATAACTAATAAATAATTTCTGACGGGGCAAATGCTAAGTACCCGAGGGTGCTGCGTCAGCAGGCCGCAGTGCCTCGAGCGGGCGTCGGTGTAGATTGGGTGAGAGAGACCAGAGAGATAAAAGAACTATTTTACCGCAGTGCGCCCTCATCCCGCTCGCTACGTGGGCCCTCTACCCCTAATGGTGTTCACCAGCTTGGACCTGCCATCCTGCTGGTCCTTGTGAGCGCTCTTTCTTGGTTCGGCCATCGCTCCTTGGTGTCTCCGGTGCTCGAAGTTGCTGTCGCGCGCTCTGTTGAATTTCCTTGCTGATTCTTGCTCTGAGGTACCCCTATGTAAATGTTCATTCCTAGAGCTTTACGCTAATTTCTGGCGAATTTGCTAAATCGGAATCTTCTGTTGATAGCCTGCCGGTCCTGAATTCTTACACTAGTTTTCGTGCCTATCTGGCACTGCAATAAATAGTTACGGTAAGCATGCATTTTTTTGTCCTTTTAAAAAGATTTTTCTCTGTTTTTGTTTGTTTTCTATAATTTCTTTGGTGCTCTTTTACAGCACCTTGTAAATGAGCAAATCAGGGAATTAAGCTGCACTCATCCTGTCCTTCAGTCCGCGCTCCTGCCTCCGCCGATGAAGTTACTCAGCCATACCGTGCGATCTCGTCAAGTTGAAATTTGTAGATGACTCCGAGGTCAGAGGGAACCACTTGTAAGTCTTCTTTTAGGCCTTGCTGACTTTTACCTAAGTCGGTCTCTTATGCACTTCCGTTCTAAATAATTCTTAAGCCTAAAAGATCTTACAACCGAGATCGTCAGCCGGTTGGCTACAAATTGAGCCTTTAGCACAAAGGACAAAAGTCGCTTGGATTTAAATGAACTGCACAGGAGTTCTAGCTACCACTTAAGGTTCTTTTAAGGCCCATTTCGGGGCCGAGGCCGTGTCTATTTTATAGATTTTTAGACACACGTCATCCCCCGCCTCTGATTAGCAACGGCGGGGTGCCAAAACAGACGCAGCAACATTAGATTAGCGCGTTGCTACGGGGCGACAGAGATAATTTAATATCTGTTAGTTGGTCGCCTCAGGCGATGGTTAAAGGTCAGTTCAGGGTTCATTATTCGAGTCGATTCGCACGTCAGACCACCCGTGCGTCCCTCGGTGAGTCGTGCTTTCGCTCCCTGGGCCGATCCACGTACGTCACCGCTGACCTTGGCCTGTTGACCATCGCTCTATCTCGCCCGCCAGTCGGGGTATCTTGCCGTATCGATTCTCCTGGCACCGCGCCGACTGACTCTGTCTGATGGCACCTCGACCAACTTTGAAGTCATCTCGTTTGGTCTGAAATCTTGGGGGACAGTGACAGTTAAGTTCTTATCATATGTATGATTTATTTCGCTTTCTTGTCGTTCTTTTAATTTCTTTTACTTAAGTGTCAGGGACAACTTAAACTACCGGGACGCGAAACCAGCCAAATCATGGCGAAAAACGTTGGGGGCTCGTTCATTCTATGGTCCTATAGCTGAGACACTTTAATTAGATTGGAAAATGAAATTAGAATTGGTGCAGAAATGTCGTGAAAATTTTTCTTATAAAACCAACAAGTCGTAGTTTAACCCCTGTACAGAGCCGAAATGTGTTTTATTAAAATCCTGAATAATACGCACAAAATGGCGTACAATACTCGCGACAAGCAGTCATAACAAAGTATAAGGGAAGGCATAACAAAAAGTAAAAACTTAAGGAAAAGTGGTGTGTGTGTAAACGAAAACGTGCATCGGGCCCGGTTGGAAAAGAAAATATTCTTGTTCGTTTAGTTTCAGAGTTGTAGTTTGATCTGCACGTTCGTGGCATGGCTTTCTCTCAACTACAGGCGCATGATTCTTAGAGCTCATTGAAAATTATAGAAGCCCCTCAGCAGTCGACTTACTTTAGTATAGGATTTTTATTTTTTTTTTTACTTTATTATAGAATTCATAACTTTGCCACTTCATTTCGACATACCCAGTAGAAAGGCAACAGAAAAGTCGATGCGCTTGTCCAGTACAGAAAGAACTGTTAAAAACAAAAAGCTGTGTATTTAAGTCACATGAGGAAGTAGACAGTTGCAACAGTGAAATCAGTTATGTCCGCCAAAGTTAATGCTCGTTCGCTGCAACAAGCTACAAATTTCACATTATCTGCTGCTCATTGATGCACAGGGGCAGAAACCGCATCACATGTCGTTCCCAGGCAAGGCACTTCGCGGCGGAAATTTCCTCTCGTGCAACGTAGCCGCAGCGGAAAAGCACCATGAGTCTCCACTGCGTTAGGTTGATGCCATCAGGCGGATTGCTAAGTCACTTTCTAAGTCACTTTTAAGTCCGTCACTTTCTCACCCCTGTTCATTGCTTCAATGACAAGATGCCTTCTGTCGTTTCCAATGGACGCGTATGCAGCCATTTTTAGGCACACAAGGAAAGTGACTGTTGCCCAAGAAGAGGACACGTTCATATAGGCTTTTCATTTCTATGAGAGGTTTGGCCATAGATACTCACCCACTGATATCCCAGCCCCCTCTGGCAGTGTTTGAGTCACTCCGCGCGTCAAGTCGAAATGATGTGGCAAAGTTATGAATTCAATTGGAAAACAGCGCACTTTATTGCCATAGACTCCATGGCCACTCTGCCAACTTCTATGGACGAAATCAAATGACAATTTTATGAAATCAAACGAAAAAACCTATACTATATAGAACGAAGAAGGCGCGTATCACAAAGCAAAACACATTAAATTGTCCACAGCCATAGACAAACAAACGAGCCCCCAACTTTTTTCGCCATGATTTGGCTTGTTTCGCGTCCCGGTAGTTTAAGTTGTCCCTGTTAAGTGTCTTATCTCTAAATTGAACTTTCGCCCCCTGATTTTTGCTTCTTACTTTGCCCTTTAGAGAACCTTTTTTATTTGCTCAGACTTTTCCTAATTTCTAATCCCTATATAAACTTTTAAAAATATTCGTAACTATATTAGACTACTGCATCGATCTTTTTTGCATTTGCAAAAAGAAAAATTTGCTGAAAAGGCAATGCTGAGATCGATTCATTCATGCATCGAAGCATTTAGCAAAGTGAGATGTTATTCTGCTATTAGCTATACTACTGCTAGCATGTTATTCACTAGTATAGCGTCCTGACGTGTTAAGTCGTCCAATACAAACTTACAAAGAATAATAAGATTTAATTACATTTATATGATGGTCCAATATTGTTTTAAACTCATTTTTGCACGTGTGATGGCGTGTCAAAGGCAAAAATCCCAAAATTTGTCTACATGTAATGTAGCTCAGTTGACATGCAATGATCGAGGAACCAAAAGCACGACTATACATGTATATTGAGTATATCTACTGTATGTACCATCTACTGTACATGTACGGGCGTGGTTGCATAAATTAATGAACCAGAAGTTCTCTGTTTGTCTGTCCGTGCATCTCAAGGCCCGTGCAACATTACCATCGATATAATTGCATTATATTGATACACGGAAACATATGTAGAGAAACGGTGTGATACAATGTACGTGTACATGCAAGATGCACGGCTCCTCTTGAAGAGATCTCCAAGCTTAGCAGACTACTATAAAAGTAGTAAGATAAAAACATGAATAATCTATTTAAAAACTAACATGAGTCATACTCTAATTTCAGTAATGCCTGCAATATCACGTAAACAGCGAGTGATCATTACATAGTCCGAAAAACCGGCCGGTTTTCAACCGATATTTCCAAATATGGTAAATGTCAGTTTAAATGCGACCTAAGCTTCACCCCTTTTCTACGTAAAACCCCACCGGTCAATGGACAAAGTACATTTCTTGATTGTTATCAATGAAACCGGTTTGGGGCTCAAGGTCGAATAAAAGTGTAAAAATACAAGCGAGAAATCCGAGCTGAAACCTCAGACTCAGAGCAGCCTTAAGAAATCTTGGGCTTAGCCAGAGCTACTAAGCAAGGCTATATCTCTGAGAGAGACAAACACAAATTGGTAAGCCTTTGTTAGAGTCTTTGTTACTTGAGTCTTTGTTATTCGATTATTAAGAGCTGTGTCATTGCCGGCCGTTACTGATCAGTCGATTTATTAAGTTATTGAATTTGAGGCCGCCTATTCATAAGGGATTGGATAGGATCTGCGGACCGATTCCAATACTCTTAGTCGATTATTGATTGATTGATTTTGGTACCCTAGAGTAACCGATAGGAGCACACGACTCCGATTCCGTTATTTCTAGAAGAAGACCCCCTTTCGGAGGACTTCGTCATTGTTATAGAGTTGAATTTGTTATTAGGGCGCATCTCTGATCTCAGCACTCGAGGAAAATAATGGTTTCTGCACTCGAGGAATATATCGATTTCTGCACTCGAGCAATATATCGATTTCTGCACTCGAGGAATATATCGATTTCTGCACTCGAGCAATATATCGATTTCTGCACTCGAGGAAAATAATGGTTTCTGCACTCGAGGAAAATATCGATTTCTGCACTCGAGCAATATATCGATTTCTGCAATCGAGGAATATATCGATTTCTGCAATCGAGGAATATAATGGTTTCTGCACTCGAGCAATATATCGATTTCTGCAATCGAGGAATATATCGATTTCTGCAATCGAGCAATATATCGATTTCTGCACTCGAGGAATATATCGATTTCTGCACTCGAGCAATATATCGATTTCTGCAATCGAGCAATATATCGATTTCTGCACTCGAGGAATATATCGATTTCTGCACTCGAGCAATATATCGAGTTCTGCAATCGAGGAATATATCGATTTCTGCAATCGAGGAATATATCGATTTCTGCACTCGAGGAATATATCGATTTCTGCACTCGAGGAATATATCGATTTCTGCACTCGAGGAATATATCGATTTCTGCACTCGAGCAATATATCGAGTTCTGCAATCGAGGAATATATCGATTTCTGCAATCGAGCAATATATCGATTTCTGCACTCGAGCAATATATCGATTTCTGCAATCGAGGAATATATCGATTTCTGCAATCGAGGAATATATCGATTTCTGCAATCGAGGAATATATCGATTTCTGCAATCGAGGAATATATCGATTTCTGCACTCGAGCAATATATCGATTTCTTCACTCGAGGAATATATCGATTTCTGCATTCGAGCAATATATCGATTTCTGCAATCGAGGAATATAATGGTTTCTGCACTCGAGAAACATATTGTCGTCGACGGACTATGTTACTAAGCTCTCTTATTCGGCCGATTTAGAATTCAAGAAGACTACTCCGGAGGAAGAAGATTCGAAGAGACGAGTTCGGAGAACCTGCCCGACAAAGAAGAGGAGCCCGCATCAGTAAGTGATTACTGAATTCTGTTACCAGGCTTAAGGTCTGGAAGTGGGAGTTTTCGAGTGACTGAATACTACTCTTAAACTCTTCACTCTTATCGTAGCAATGTCACATGTAGCTCGTATATAGACATTCGCGGTGTGCTACGCTATGCGCTACGCTACGCTATGCGCGTACGTGGTCTTATAATTTTAGGCGGTGCAGCACTCGCAAGAGCGTCGAGCCAAGCAGTACATCCCCATTTGATTTTGATATACCTTTTACTATAGAGTAGGCTAGCGTACATGTGTAGCTAGGCTACATAAAATATGCACTAGGCTATACTATCACATGTCATGGACAACTAGTTGTCCATGTCACATGTACAGTGTGTACTTTTTGCCATAAAATTCAACTATTGTGATTGACCTGTACGAATGAATACTCGTACATGAATGTAAATCAATGTAAGAAATGAGAGTATATGTATACGAAATTAGCAATTGCAGTGTATTTGCTTTAAAATAAAAGAACATGAAGCACATGTACATTGAGTAAAGTATAAAATGTCACAGCGCTTAGTATAATGTTACAAGGACCACTAGCTACCGGTAAAACACTACGACGACGATGGACATATCGCTTTCAAACTTTTTTCATGCATGTACATATAGTGTGAAAGTACATGCACGGAAAGTGTACATAAGGCTTGATGAATAAGGAAAAATGTATTACATTGATGCAGATTGGTTTGTATATTGTAGCGCATAAGTAGATTTTGCATTGTTTTAATTATCACAATAAATGTTTTACGTACTGAAATAAAAATTTCAAATAATACCAGTCATTGCAGACAACGAGGATAAATTTAATATATGTAAAATTATCGTTTAAAGTCTGCCAGTCATAGATAAACCACATTAGCCAACAAAGGCATTTACACGTAGTAGTTGCTCGTTGAATATGTCATCGCTGTTGTTTTACTGCGAGCACGGAAGTTAAGAGAGTTTTTTACCATAAATTTATAGTTAAGTCTCATTTCCAACGAATTTAAACGTATAGTAACTCTTATAGCATAAAGGCTCTCACCGTGAAACATCCTCATTGAAAATCATATTAGCCAAATCGCTAGACAATATCTTTAGCGCTGCCTCGTCATCATCCAGCTTCTTGGCCTCGAAACCCGACCAGGCCAAGTTCGCTGGCAGATCGTCAGTCTTCTCGTTGACGAAGATTCCTTGAAATCGATGCTTCTCAGTTAGCAAGAGGGTTGTCAAGCTGTGCCTGGATCCATCTGAGAGGGTGTCGATCTGCAATAAGGGAAATAAAAACGATTACAGGTCTTTCTCGTTGTCCTTGTCTGTCATTTGCTATTGAAGTTTTCCATCCGACAGTACAAGGACCACTAGGAACACTTCGTTATATAAGGACGTTACACTCTCGATTCGTGTAAAAATAGTTGAAGGCCGATTTTCGTTCTCGTATACATTATTATAATATTAGAGGAGAAAGACTTTAAAGCATAAAGACCAAATTATGCGGGTTCTGTATATGATGTTCACTCTGATATATTTTCAGAAACGTCACAAAATTTTGCATTCACATAAATGTGCGTAAGATTTTCAGCTACTTATTAATTTTACTTTCTAAACTTGAAGATTTGGATAGCTACCAGACGCCCAAAAATAGGGTGTCTCCATTGTACAGGATTTTCTTGCATCTATACATCTAGTGGGAAACTAAACTAACTGGTTTACTTGGTAGTAGGGGACAAAAATCTGAACAATTTGGCGAAAAAATCAACATTCTACATGCAATCGATTCGGAGATACAGGCATTTAAACAATCGGCCTTCAACTGTTTTTGCACGATTTGCAAGTGTTTCAAGTCTAGTAGTCCTTGCGACGGTAACCATGAAGTACATGTAAGTTCCCTTTGAATTTGTTCTGAATCAGTTTCCCTGCTAGATAATTTGACATTATTTGAGTTTCCATGCCCGTACATGTACATCTGGGAAGAATCGATGCGAGAGAAAATTATAACACCCATGTACTTGCCCGAAAGCTATCAAAAGCCGAATCGGCGCTCATAAACACGACAAGATTCGAACTTCCGACCAATTGTCGCGTCAGACTTTGCAGACCAACAACCTTTACCACCTCGACGCCAGCGGCAGCCGCTGTCAGCGCGTGCTGGAACCGCCGCACAGTTGTCCGGCTAATGGCGTTGACATTTTCCAGTTCGGGCAGCACTAGGAGAATGAGCTTCCGTGCATTTCTCAGCCGACGATGACAGTACACGATCAGCATCAATACTGACACTGGCACTAGCAATACTGCGACAAACACCAGCAAAATTACGGTTGTAGCAAATGTTTCAACTCTGTCAGCATAATCAGTTTGGTCCAGGGACATCGGCTTAGCCGGACAAAGTTTGCAGCTATCGAATAGAGCCTCCTCAAGATGGCAAAGCTGCGGATGAAGCAGCTTCTCTGCCGAGCCGTCTGCGTTACGTTTGCAGGGGATTAGCGTTAATCCATTAGGTTGTATGAGTTGAAATATTGAATTCCTCCCACTAAAAGACTCACCTGACCCGCGGATTGCGAAAAACATTCGCCTACTCGTACAGCATTTTCGACTGCTATTTGCAAACCTTGGACGAAACTGAAAATCAAAATTGGCAATGATTGGCATTCGAAAACCTACTCTAAAAGAACCATTTTTACGTGAAAGAAACGTGAGACAGGTACACACATCAATCCGAATGAGAAGGCCAGCGGCAGGTGATATTCGAACTACGACCGACTGTTTGACCCACAGATTGCGTCTCTGAAGCCAACATGAGTGCGATTGGATGTACAATCGGTTGGGTGGAATTGAAAAGCTTTTTTGAGCGAGATAATTTCCGAGTTAATACGCTCGTGCGAGCACTTACATAAAAAATATCTGAGACATTCTGGAGATACTGCACCAAATCAACGGTGCTACTATAAAAAGCTACCCGCACCAGGAGCCTTGATGGACTCACCATTTTGTCGCTGAACTCGTAGCTGTCAGCGCTCCAAACAGACGGTTCATTCAGAGTCAGGCGCAGCCCGCCAACCCAGCCGCTCCGCAGGTAGGCCGTCATGTTGCAGCGGAAGTCGCTGCCATCGTCACCGCAGGCGCCGCAGCGTCGCGCCGCCAGCTGCACCAGCGGCCGGTCGTCGCCCGCCGACCTGGTGAAGAAGAATCGAACTCGGGGCTGCTCGCACAGCCTGGACCCGCTGGCCAGCTTGAAGACCTTCATCGTGTAGGATCTGGTCGGACGGAGGCTCAGTTGAAGCCGCAGTCGTCGCCGCTTACCGTCGGCCATCTGGTTGCAGACGGTCAGCCTCCGACATCTGTGCTCAGAGGCGCCCATCGAGTCGGAGGCTTCGCCCAGAACGATGAGCAGCGAGTCTGACGGAGTCAGGCAGTGCTCCAGCTCGAAGGAGCCGATAATGAGGCCGCTGGCAGTGTCTGAGAACTCGGTGCTCTGAAGGCTGTCAGCTGACTGAGCCGTCTGTACGCTGTAGTTGTACAGGGAGGCTGTGGGAGAGTGCATTTGAGCAGCTGGCTCTGAGCGGTTGTACAGGGAGGCTGTGGGAGAGTGCATTTGAGCAGCTGGCTCTGAGCGGTTGTACAGGGAGGCTGTGGGAGAGTGCATTTGAGCTGTGCATTTGAGCAGCTGGCTCTGAGCAGTTGTACAGGGAGGCTGTGGGAGAGTGCATTTGAGCAGCTGGCTCTGAGCGGTTGTACAGGGAGGCTGTGGGAGAGTGCATTTGAGCAGCTGGCTCTGAGCAGTTGTACAGGGAGGCTGTGGGAGAGTGCATTTGAGCAGCTGGCTCTGAGCAGTTGTACAGGGAGGCTGTGGGAGAGTGCATTTGAGCAGCTGGCTCTGAGCAGTTGTACAGAGAGGCTGTGGGAGAGTGCATTTGAGCAGCTGGCTCTGAGCGGTTGTACAGAGAGGCTGTGGGAGAGTGCATTTGAGCAGCTGGCTCTAAGCAGTTGTACAGGGAGGCTGTGGGAGAGTGCGTTTGAGCAGCTGGCTCTGAGCGGTTGTATAGTGAGGTTGTGGGAGAGCAAGATAGAACATGAAAACCATATAAAAATCGGTTGCTCTAATCGGCAAAAACCGATGTCCATGCTAAAATATAAAATTGTTACCGTCCATTTTTGGGCAGTTAGTCTCGTGCAGTGAGTCAGTTGGACCAAATTGTATTTTTTTAGGAATCTGAAATTCATTACGGTGCACTTTCAGTTCAAAAGTAAATGGATGCGTTTAGGTTTTTATACCAGTGTTTGCATTGGACCTACCTCCAGGTTGCAGTCTGCAGTTGAAACTTCAGTGCTAGAGACACCAACTATCATGATGAAGGCGGTACAGCAAGCAGACAGTATATTGGCATTCGACATGCTGATGAAAGACCTCGGGCGTAACCGCAATTGCAATTCCGTAAAAGTATTTTGTAAGGAAATGCCAGTTATTGAAACGCAAGTATTGGCATTCATTTTATAGACATCTGCTTTTTAGCAACACAAGAGACTTCGCCTGCAGTGATCCTTTAAACTGCCAATCCATTTGTATGCGTGGAGTTAATGTAAACAGACGGCATCTATGCATTGGCTAGAAATGTTTTAGCGGGCCCAAACTTCAGTCGCCAATATTTAACTTCGTGATGGTTGCGCGCGCAACTTCAAGATGAAAAAGGCTGATTTAATGTCATAAAGCTTTCCGTCGCACGGAATGAATGCTACTTTTTCTCGATGCATGTGATATGATGCATGTGAGCCTTCAAAACCTCTGACTATCGTGTCTTGGAGCATAGAAATCAGTGATGGGTTCGGCCTTCAAAACCTCTGGCTATCGGGTCTCGGATCACAGAAATCAGTGATGGGTTCGGTATCACTAATTGCACTGCATCTTTGATTATGGCAGTACATCAATTAATTATGGCAGTAAAAGTTAAATAAAAGTGTGTAGTGCATGCGCCCTTGTCGGTTGGCAGGGCGCGTTGCACTTTGGGGCTGGCTAGGGGGGTTGGCGGGCGTGGCAGGGTCTGGCCGGCGGCCGGGCTTTGCGCGTGCCCCTCCCCAGCCGTGCCCCTGCCCCGTGCTCAGGGCTGGTTGGCTGCGGCCGGGCCAGCTTTGGCGCGGGTGCGGCCCCTCCCCCCCAGGCGGGGTTTTGATTGGCTGGCCGGCGCGGCCAGTCACTTTTCTTTGGTAGTTGCTTGTTTTGTGGGCTTAGCCGGTGGAGCCGTCTGCCCCACGGTTTGGGGTATTTATTGCGTGACTCTGGGTTTTGCCCACGCCCTGCGTACATTTTGTGTTTTTGTGTGCTCCGAGATAGCAAGCGCGAGACTTGACTTAAGTAAGAAACAGCGACATTAGCTACCTACGATAACAGAAACCCGAGAGCCCAATTGAGAAGTCAGTCTTTGAAAAGAGTCTTTTAGAATTGAGAAGAAGTTAGAAGCCGCGCTTGAGACCCACGACTCGCCACGAGCCAATCAACAAACGTGCGAACCTGCGCTTGAGACCTACGAGCAATAAACGTGCGAACAGTCATTTGGCCACTGGTAAGCCGCCTGCTGCTTGAGTTCACTATTTTCTGGGGAGCTTGTTAGGCTGCAGGGAGTTCTTGCAGAGCGTCATAACGCCGGGAGAGCATATAGCTTATTGTAGTACTGTACCGGTTACTTTATATAGTGTGTACAACCTACAGTATCGAAACTAGAAGCACTCGAGAGTGTCACCACACCTCGAGCCGCAGCGTGAACTCTGAGTGTCACAACACCAGAGGGATCGACCTATTATCGCAGAGCGTCGTCACGCCTGCTCGTATCCATAAAAGTACAGACAGAGCGTCACTAAGCCTGTTATATTACGTATAATATATCGTACTCGAGACTGGGCACCCAAACCGACTTGGGTTACGACAAATTGGCGCCCGAACAGGGATCCTGTCCCTCTGAGTAGAAGTCTGATAGACCGTGATAGATTGTCAGCGACGGTTAGCGATTATCAGCGATAGTCAGCGATTGTCAGCGATTGTCAGCGACTGTTAGAGATTGTCAGCGGTTGTAAGCGATTGTTAGCGATTGTCAGCGATTGTCCACGACTGCAAGCGATTATCAGCGATTGTCAGCGATTGTCAGCGATTGTCAGCGGTTGTAAGCGATTGTCAGCGATTGTCAGCGACTGCAAGCGATTATCAGCGATTGTCAGCGATTGTCAGCGATTTTCAGCGATTGTCAGCGATTGTCAGCGATTGTCAGCGATTGTCAGCGATTGTCAGCGACTGTTAGCGATTGTCAGCGATTGTCAGCGATGGACGACGAAGCCGTTGACCGACTTATCGAGGCACTGACGCTGCGAGTTCGGGCCAACGCTGAGCGCGCGGCCCCAAGGCCAACCAAGCCAACAAAGTATTTGCCGACGATGAATTTCAATCTCTGGCTGTAGAGTTTTAATGCGTACTGCGAGGCCGTCGAGAAAGCGAAAGACGACCTCACCTAGTCAGCCTACTGGATCTGACAACGGCATACGCTGCGGTGGATAAGATGGAACTCTCCGATGATCTTGAGTATGAGGACTTCGTCGACAGACTTCGAGAGCGCTTTACAATGCACCGGAGTGTGCAAGATGATCGATTCGAGCTTTCCAACCGGGATCAGAGCGAGCGTGAGACTTTCGAAACATATGGAGACGAACTTCTCGAACTAGTCCGCAGTGGCTTCCCGAATGTGGACGCTGACACTCGTACTGAGCTAGCCAAGGATCGATTCCTCAAAGGCGTTCGAGTGTCCGATTCGGTGAGAGAGAGGCTCTTCCTGGAGATGGAAGTAGAACAGAGGATGTGTCGGCTTGACAGAAAATTTTGCGGGAAGCACCCTTACTTCCGGACAACGCCTGGCGAAGGCTGTAGTAGTTGCCTACAGAAGTAGGACGCGTACCAGTCTGCTTGATGAATCTTACAGACGAGCCTGTGAAACTGAGAAGGGGCAGTGTGCAAGGTTGGTACTTCCCGCTGGACCCCACGGAGCCGCTGAACAACTTAAAGATCCTCTCAATGGAGCCTACAGAGAAGACCGACCAGCAAGAAGAAAACGACAGAGATGGGACCGAACTCATTCCAAACGAGTATGGTACCTGTGGCCTCTCTCCCGAAGAGGACAAGGAATTTAAAAACTTGGTTAGCAATTTCAAGGACGTGTTCGTTACATCACAGTCACCGTACCGTAAGACAAGCGTCGTCGAACACGAGATCGATACGGGAGCGTCTCGACCGATCAAAATCCCGCCAAGACGATTGCCACCGCATCTCGCGGAGGAGGTGAATCGTCAGATTGACGGACTACTCAAAGACGGACAAATCGAAGAAGCCCAGTCATCTTGGAGAATGACTGATGTGGAGAACATGTCTCGCCTACATGGATGACGTGCTAGTATGGTCGACGGACGTGAAGGAGCACCCAACGAGGCTTGAGGAAATCTTTGGCAGACTTCGCGAAGCAAACCTGTGCCTGAAGCCACAAAAATGCCATTTTTTGCTGGCCGAAGCGGAGTTCCTCGGTCATAAGATCTCGGCATTCGGCGTGAGCACCGAATCGTAGGTACAGGAGATAGAATCCTGGCCTACACCAGCGAACGTCGCCGAACTTAGATCGTTTCTGGGCCTGTGTGGATACTAAAGAAACTTTATCCAAGGTTTTGCTAAAGTCGCTTCCCCGTTGACTCGACTCACGGCCAAGGGCGTCGCATTCACGTGGAACGAAGAGCAGCAAAAAGCATTCGAGTCTCTGAAGAGTCGGCTAACGAGTGCTGAAGTCATGTCTTATCCGGATTTCTCCCCTGAAGCTGGCGAGTTCATTCTAGATACCGATGGCAGCTCAAAGCTGGGAATTGGAGCCGTGCTGTTGCAAGTCCAGGCCGACGGTACTGAGCACGTAATCGCCTACGCCTCGAAAACGTTAAATCAAACAGAGCGAAATTATTGCACAGCTCAGTCAGAACTTCTGGCTGTAGTGACCTTCGTCTCTCAGTTCCGCTATTTACTTGCTGGGGAAACCGTTCTGCTTGCGAACAGATCATAGTAGCTTACAATGGCTCCAGAATTTCCGAGATGCAGAAGGACAAGTCGCCCGCTGGCTAGAGAAGCTTGCAGCGTTTCAGTATCGGATCGTACACAGACCGGGGCGTAACCATGGAAACGCAAATGCTTTATCGAGGAAACCAAGTCGACGACATCCAGGCGCTTCGACTTGTCCGTCCTGTGCCTGCAAAACAACGATCCTGAACGCGATTGGTTTCGAATCGACGTCACCAGCGGACCTGGCACGTGAGCAACGCAACGATCCTGACCTGGCAGTTGTGCGTGAAGCGCTGAGGAGCAATAGAGAACTCGCAAGGGAAAAACTATAAAGAGCTGGAGCCTGACCGCAAGAAGCATCTGGGCCCGTAAGGAAGACTTGTTGCTTCAAGAAAAGGTGCTCTTCGTCAAGGACCAAAGACGAGGGAGCAACAGAACTTAATCCTGCCGGTCGGTTTAATGTCGGAAACTTTGAAGAATCTGCATCAAGGTGTGGGAGGGGGCCATGCCGGTTTCTTGAAGACAAAGTTCAAAGTTCAGCAAAGATTTTGGCCTTATTTTGATATTTTTATTTTTTATTTATTAAAGGCTGTAGAGTTTTAAAAATAATTTGTAGGCCTGAAAAGCTATATTTTGTCTTTGTTTTTTTTTTCTCCGAAGGTAAATGGCTAATATTTAATTTTATACTTTGGCTTGGCTTAGCACGTACATCTCCGCACGTATCTGTTTCCCCATAGATATTCGTATTGATATTCAATTTCTAACAAATGCAACAAAATAAACTCACTTGTACAGCTCGGATTTGCATGAAAATTTACAGAAAAATTATTACACACAAAACAAACACCTCTGTGAAACTTCAAGTCCATCAGACCACGCAAAGCGGAATGGCAAGATTTTTAAAGGTGCTCGTATATCGTATTTATATGATGCACATATAGCTTGCTAAGCGCGATGCAACGCGAAGTGCAATACCTGCATAGGCCCGTATATTAAATGTTACATGTACCCAGCTCATGCATGCGTGACTGCGAATTATGTCGGCACTGTTTTGGTGAGTATTCCACTTACGTTGCAAATGTAAAATTCAATTAGCAGAATGCAATTTTCATTGCTACAATGCAATAACTATTGTCCACAAACATTTCTGTTTGTTAACCCTATACCAATTCAGTCTCTGATCGTAGCTGCGTAATAAGTCATATTAGCGGAACGGCCGGAGGGAGAGAACAAAGGCAACAATTGGATAGCACGCGCAAAACATCCTACCGCCCTGTATGGGCAACTTACGAGACACGAGTATATTTGGAAAGCATTCGAAAAAACTATTTGGAAGAGTAAAAGGTAAACGAAGCGAAAGGAAAAAAGAAGTTGCAGGAATTGCGAGAAAGAGGGCTAAAAGCAGAAAAAACGCATGCAAGCTGGCGAGGAGAGACAGGCTGAGGCGGGCACAACGCACGGGGCTAAAAAGGCCCCACAGACACCCACCCCCGCCCCGGGGGCGGCGCACCCACCCCCGGACCAAGCACCCCCAAACACGGGCGACGACAAGCCCCCCCCCCGGCCCCGCTAACAGCGATTGGCCAGCCAATCTACCACTAAGTCTGAATTACTAACACGAGCCAAATATTGCATGTACATGTATAAGCCAGCCCTGTGAAGCGCAGGTGCCAAGTAGACTCCTCATGCTGAAACCTCATGTTGGCACGCAAGCCCGGCACGAAAATAACGCGACATTTGGCCTAATTTCTACACCACTCTATGCAACGGTTGGGATATGCAGCTTGGGTTTAAAAAAATACAAACTTGTTTCGAAATTTTCAAAGTGACAGTCGCTGAGAACTTTTGCTGTATTAAGTATTACATGTTACGTACATGTGCATATATGCATATGCACGCGTACTTCTAATGACATCAATAAAAGCGAGAACAGTTTTGATGAAATGCATGTAACCAATAAAAAGGTTATAACAGGAATTTAAATTACAACAAAGATGAATAACTAAATAGATTTACATACAAAATGTACTGATCGAACATTTAAAATTTTCAGTTTGGCCCATAATCGCTCCATACCAACCAAAGATCGAGCATGTGTTCCCTAATAATATCACTCATAGTAGTCATCACGCTGTTGTCAAGCTCTCGATTAAATCGGAGCCACAAAGATCCACTGTGGCGAGAGGTCCTACTCGTACTTTTAGTGTAGAAGAGGCCCGATTGAAAACCCTAAGAAGTCCCATGAAAGTTGCTAACTCGACTATTTAAATGAGCGCTGCTCACTCTCTGAAAGAATATATCGAACACCTGCATGGGCCGGTTAGAGCCCCCTGCTTTGTTCGAGTGGGAATGGTTGTTCGCCTGTTCATGTCCATGTCGGTCGGAGACCAGAGGTCTCACCAACTCTATCTATAGGTCCTTATAAATTGATTATATTGCATTACATGGCTCGTAATCGAACATCTGCATAGGGGGATGAAAAAAGCGGGTGAACAAACAAAAACAACGGGATGGCAGGGCGGCCATACATATTTTTCTAGGTCACTGTTTAAATCTGACATCATGAAATCGGAGACGCAGTCAGAAAATTAGCAGCAAAAAGCAGCAGCCTCACGACCCTTTTGTACATGGAAGATTGGCCGTCGCGACTGCCACAGGTGCACTCAGAACCAGATCTAGAGAACCTCTTTCTCCAAAAAATAAGGAACTGGAGAGGTCCATTTACGAGTAATGGCGACATTCACGTACATGTACAGTTGTGTAAAAATCAAGTAACTAATGCGAAAACATGTCTTTGCACGTTGCGCAACAAAAATCTGGATCGGTCGACCCTTCGACGCATTCTGTGTGATACCAACGAAGACAGGAGGGACATTCAATCTAGAAATGAAGGGGTGAGCGAAAATTAACCGCATTATGCAGTAATCGCAACTCGACTGCATATTCGATCGACTGAATCTTAAGCTGGAGTTCAATCTGTATGACTGCTTTAAGCAATCTGCTTGGCAAAAGTGAAATTCGTAGTTAAAAAAATAAAAAAAGGAAAATGTCTCGTATTTTACCCAATTTATGCGACGACTAACGCCCGAAGCGTCAGGTTCTGTGTTGCTACAGGCTGAGCACTCTTCTTGCGTTCCTCCATAGCTGTAGGCCTGGATCACATTCCAAATATACTGTCTGTATCTTCCGAGAGCCGTCGGATTGTTCTTGAACCGGAGACCAGAACCAAGAGCTAATGCCCTAGCGTACAGGCATACAAACACTCCGCAACTATGACCATCAGATTGCATTGTTCTCGACATTGTGGCCAGCTCATATGGCTTCGATGTGCTGCTGGTGAATACCGGAGCGCTTTGGTCAACAAATGCCATTATTCCATCGGAAGCCAATATGCGGCTAGAAAGTTAACAGAAATTTTTCAGATTTGCCACATCAGTACTTAAGTTCACTTTTATTTATTCTCTGGACATGTACACAAACTATTGTACTCACTTCCATTTGCGAATTAGAACATTAAACTCCTGCTTCTCTTGCGCATTACGCCGAATCGAATCCAGCACAAAGACCTTTCGTTCAACGCCGCAAATAACGATCAAGTAGAAATGCCCGCTGTTTAAAATAGGCACGATTATTTGATTCAGGCCCTGCAACATCAAGAGAGCAAATAATTTTATACCTCAAATTGGTGCATGCGTAAGATTTTCATTGAGAATTCAGTACAAGTGTACAAATTTATTTCGCATCAAAAACGACATTATTGTTTCATTAATAGAACTTGCCTTCCATCCGAGAGTTCTTCTCAGCAAGTTCTGGACTCCATCGTTGAACTCATCTCCTGATAGATTCAATATGTAGTAAAAGTCGCCCTCACTTATTACAATCCTTTGGGCGTTGTTCGATGTGATAGCAGTGTAATAGGCCAATAAAATCTATCGCGAGTAACGCAAGAGGGACAGGAAAAGATAATAGTGAAAATAGGTCATAAGTCAACTGAATTTTCTATTGTATTCATGAAAATACTTACCGTGTAGTCTAACAGGTTGCTTCCCAACAAACTTTGACGATGCTCTTGCGTTACGGGAATATCCGTTCCAGAGCCAGGAAGGGTGAAGAGAATCTGGCTATTATCGCTTTGCACCGTTCTTCCTTTCTGCCGCGTGCTCCTCTTGCTTTGCCACCTGCTTCTACTGTTATCTGCGGTTCCATTTTGACTGGAATTTTTATTGGGTCTGTTCTTGCCAGCTGTGCATCCCGGATGTTTTGATTGAGGGTTGCTCTGTTGTGACTGACTGCTACTCTTTTCCGTTTCGTCAGGATCGGCGACATTAGCAAAATACTGATTGCTACTAGTATCTGAGTATCTTGAACGCTTGCTATTTCTCGACCTTTTTTGCCAACCTTCAGTTGCAGCTTCTTCTGAGATTGATGACTTCCTTTTTCTGCAAAAACTTGGAGCAGGTACTTTGCTCGAGATGGTGCACTCTGAAACTCTACGAAGTACAAAGGGTACATAATTCTCTACGAAGGTACTCAGCCTGGACTTGGTGGTAAATCGACTTTTCACAGAAGAAAACCAACTCTCCACATGAGCATTTGAGTAAAAAGACTTTGAATTTTTAGCAATCAAATGATTCCATGTAAATATAGCCCATAGAGGGAGGATGGACAGGTGTATCTAAGCAAGAAAAAGTTTATCAATCGAGGGTTGTAGAATTCATTATCTGTCAGATGCGAACGACCGGTTTTATGCGCGAGAGTATTTTGAATTGAGGTAAATTCCTTTTTAAAGTATTCGTAGAATGGCGAATTTTTCAGTATCGCGTCACCTTCTGCGTTCATACTTGCATGATCCTTGTCTTGAAGTATAAATGAGTCTTTGTTGGTTGATTCGGAATACTCTGGAACATGGCCATCTCTCAGAAAATTTGCTACCCTAGTTCTAGCAGCAACGGTTTGCTCGGCATACGGAGATCCAAATATAATAAGCGTGTCCATGATGAAGTTGACGGATAGTTTTTGCGTACTGGAATACTGAATTAAAGAAAATAACTTCAAAAATAGCTGACGGCTTCGCTGGTTCAAAGAGTGTTTTTTGCAGTGGTCCGAAATCGACTTTATAATATGATTGCTACACAGAAAAACGCCATATTGAATCTCGCTAGGGGTGTCCGTAATAAAGTAATTGTAATGCATTTGGATGTACGTTGTCACGTCCGTGTGGTGGAAGTCTAAGCATGAATGAATTTGCGTCCATGAAAAGTCGGAAATAAAAAGAATATTTAGGTCAACAGAAAAAGGTGAGTTTACACAGTGCAGAATTCTATGGCGGAGGAGTTTTAGAAAGTGAGAAATGGATGCAACGTTATGGGAGTCTGTAATCATATTCCCAACTGGCGACGATGGAACAGAATCAGTAGCAGTTGTGATGACAGAATAGAGTAGAACAGGATGAGGTGAACAGTTTTTTTCTATTAACGAGCCAGTAGCGTCGATATGCAGCACTGTTGGAGTACGAGCTGACATAATTGCTCTAAGAAGCTGTATTTCAAGATTGGACAATAATAC
Organism: Macrostomum lignano; assembly: GCA_002269645.1. Taxonomy (NCBI): domain Eukaryota; kingdom Metazoa; phylum Platyhelminthes; family Macrostomidae; genus Macrostomum; species Macrostomum lignano. Next base: position 74,370 of record NIVC01003280.1, read on the forward strand.
AACACGTAGTGGATCTAAACTACGCTCCATTATGACGCCAGGAAAAATCGGATGCGGATATCGAAGCTTAAAAATGTCTTGTAGACCTCCAAGCTCAACAAAAAGAACAGAGTGTAACCTCTCGTCTTTCTCCATTTTACTTTTTAAATTATACATCACAGTTTTGGTTTTGCACGCATCAAAGTTGCACGACAGAATGAATGGTAAATTTTCGATCGCAAGAAAGCGTCTTCTGAATGCTTCAACGGCGCCGGCCTCTTTTATATCGTCGTAAATTTCACGTTTTTCTGATTCGGTCGTTCTACGAAAACAACTAGCCGTAGCATCTTGATGGTTTAACCTTCCCGTGATAATAACCTCCCAAGACCATGTTGTTCCGTCAACACGTGGTGGTCTTCTCATTATTAAAGCGTAATTTCTTCTGCATCCTTCAATTTTGCATTCCGCTCTAATTGTCCAAAAATTCTGCTTACTTTTTCTTGAATTCTGCTTTCGAATGTGATTATAGCCCGTCATCCTCAAACAGCACGTAGCGACTTTTCGCATAGCACGGCAAACTGCTTCATTAAGAAAACTTTTTGAAAACGTATACTTTGGTCCAGATTGACTATCTTTCCACCGATAGGTTAATTTTGCAGATATCACTCTCCGATAGTTCGATCCGATTCTCCCCATTTTCATCAGAACTTTCCTCAACTTCTGGTGGTTGTTCGTTTGACGTCGATTGTGATGAGCTTGTAGCATTCAAATCTACTTGTATACGCGTTGTTCTCTCTTCTCTATTCTCTGCGTTGTAAAAATCTTCGCTTTTCTGTCCATCGTCGTTTTCTACTATAGGGTCGCTGGGTTCATAAATTGTTTCATCAGCCTGACGTCTCCCGTTTAACGTTGAATGTTTTTGGCCAGCTGTATTATATGCACGTCTATTTTTTGATCTCTGAGCTTTCTTTCCTTGGACTTTTCCATTCGGTTTATTTTTCTTGCTCTTCTGGCTACATGCACTGTTGGAACGTCCTGCAGCATCAGTCGTCTCAGTTGACTGGGGTACATGTAGCGACCTATTCATTAGACCCCAAAGATATACCCGCGATCGCAGTCGGTTTCGAATTTTGAGTGCCCGACATAAGAACACATAAAGTGGTGTAGAGTGACGAAAGCCAGTTGGAGGAGGATAAATTCTACTGGCTTCTACCAGGACAGATTGAGCCTAAAATAGGAATAACTCATTTAAAATTACGGATAAAGATCCAGTTTCGACATTGCATGCATTCAGAAAGTTATTAAACTGCAAATACCTGCTCTTTTGATGGCAGTCCAAAACAGAAAGTTACTAGAATTGTGGTCAGTACTACGAAGAAAAATACGAGTCCACGAGTCCACATATTTGAGAAATTCAATGGTCAGTTAAGTTATTGCTTATATAGAATCTAGTATTCGTTCAAGAGAAAATGAGAAAATTTACTTAGAATTGAAATTAAAGAAGCAACTAGTAAGTGGGACGCAGGGACCAAGCGTGCAGGTCTACATTTATCAGAGATTAAACTAAAAGAGAGGGGTGGGGAGTGTGCTGATAGAAAAATAGGGGTGGGTGCGCGACTAAAGAAAGAGACGATAATAAATAGCCAATCAGAATGCAGCAAGGAAGAGAGATAGCTGGACAGAGAGGCAAAAACAGTAAACAGGACGAGTGCACATGAACTGAAGATAGATATAAGAAAGTAGCTACGCAATATAGGTTGTTAGACTGCTGGAGTGCAGTGGAGCTGGAGATACACAAATTCCTCTCAGGGATGCAAATTGGAGGAGAAAGAAGAGAGATGAAATGAGGAGAAGAGAGAGTGGAAAGTAGAGATGAGAGAGATGAGATGAGACAGAGAGAGGTAGAGAGAGAGAAGAGAGGAGATACGAGCTAGATGAGATATGAGAGAGGGAGGAGAGAGGAGAAAGTAGAGATGAGAGAGAAGAGAGTAGAGATTAGAGAGTGGAGAGAGAGGAGAGAAGAGATTGGAAGAGAGGAGTCATAAGAGGGGAAAGAAAATAGTACAGAGGAGAGATTTGAGAACATTTAAGAGTAAAGATAACAGAATAGAGAATGGAGATGATCGAGAGAGCAGATACGAGAGTGAACAGACGACAGATGGTAGAATAGAGAGAACAGCGGAGATAGAAGTGATAATAGAGAATCTATTACAGAGACGAAAGCAGAGAGGAGAGACAAAGGGAGAGAGAGAAGTGGAGTGAGGAAAGAGGAGAGAAGGTGGGAGAGAATCGAGAGCACAAGGAAGAGAGGGGAAAGGGAGAGACAGGGGAGAGGAGAGAAAAGAGAAGAACGGAGAGGGGAGAGAATAGAAAGGAGATGATAGATGAGAGAGCAGAGAACAGAGAGATGAGTGGAGAGATAAGAGCAAGGGAGAGAGAGATGGAGAGGAGAGGTGAGAGTAGTGTAGGAAGTTGAGAGAGGAGAGATGATAAAAGGAGACTACAAATCAGATATGAGAGAGAGCATGAGGCAGGAAAGATATATTACAGAGGATTGAGACGAGAGAGGAGAGAGTAAAGAGATGATAGAAGAGATGAGAAACGAGAGCAGAGAGTAGAGAGAAGAGATCGGAGAGAGGAGAGAGAAGTGGGAAGTGGGAAGTGTCAAGAAAGAGGGGAGAGTGAGGAGTGAGAATTTAAACAGAGGGGAGAGAGAATAGAGAGTAGAGAGCAGAGATAAATGAGAAGAGATAAGAGAGCAGAAAAAAATAAGAGAAAGGAGCTGAGAGATGATAAAGCTAAGACGAGACAGAAGAAAGATAAGGAGAGACAAGAAAAGAGGGGAGAGAGAAGAAATAAAGAAGAAAGGAAAAAAGAGATGAGATGAGATGTGAGGGAAAGGATGAGAGACGAGAGAAAAGAGAGGAAACAGTAGATAATTGACTGAAGTTTTAAAGGATCCTAGGGACGTAGGGAGGCGCAGGGGCAGAGGCCGGAGTTTGCCAATACTTGTTTTAAGACAGACATTGCCTGACATTCTTGGGCAACACCACAAGCCAACATGATTAATGCTTGCCTCAAATTCTAATTTTATACGAATGTACTCCACTTTTATTTTTAACTCTATCCTATAATTATTAACAAGTTCTGTTTAAGTATAACTTCAGATTTCGGAAAACAAACAAAAGTATAGTTCCGGCTGGGATTGGAATTCCTATACAATGCATTATAAATACGAGCACCTTTAAAAATCTTGCCATTCCGCTTTGCGTGGTCTGATGGACTTGAAGTTTCACAGAGGTGTTTGTTTTGTGTGTAATAATTTTTCTGTAAATTTTCATGCAAATCCGAGCTGTACAAGTGTTACAAATGGGCATACATGTATATACACTGTGCGCATATACAATGCATTATAAATACGAGCACCTTTTAAAATCTTGCCATTCCGCTTTGCGTGGTCCGATGGACTTGAAGTTTCACAGAGGTGTTTGTTTTGTGTGTAATAATTTTTCTGTAATTTTTCATGCAAATCCGAGCTGTACAAGTGAGTTTATTTTGTTGCATTTGTTAGAAATTGAATATCAATACGAATATCTATGGGGAAACAGATACGTGTGTAAGAATACACCTTGGTGCTAAAGCCCCTGGTGCTTGAGCTGTGCTAACTGGTAGTCATAATAGTTCTGCGTATTCAATTTGGCAAACCGAGAGGAAGATTTACGTATTCAAATTGTTTTGAGACAGGTATAGTAGGTTGACCAACCAACGAACCAAAGCAAGCACGATCTTTTATATTTAATAGTCAGCTGTATCTGTCAGCTGACTCATTGATTATTTTCTAACTGAGAGGCCTTTTTAAACTATCAGTAACAAGTTCAAGTGTTCAATACCCGAGGGCGACACGACATTAAACATTGCAGCACTTCTGAAAAAAAATAGTTAGCTAACAGCCTCGCTCAGGTCTACATCTCCATTTCAACATGCCTTGATATTGAAATTTTTTATTTTATCAATAATATAGTATCAGTATCCAATTATCCAGAAAGTTCTTGCACTTATCTTTTGGTTTTGTTTGCGCATAACTTTGGTTGTGTTTCACTTTATCTTTTATCTAGGCCCTAGGCCCTAATAATAATATAGAAATGTCAGTAGACCTATCTGATGCCATGCCCAAGCAGCCCAATGAATGGAAAATATAAAAAAATTTGCCACTTTTCAAATGAATTACATTATTCAGTCTAATCATTATTTAAACCATATAATTTTAGCAATGAAAATAAACCAACAAAATCTAAAGTTGTGCTTGTGCTCTTTTGCTCAAAAATTTAAACTTGGCAATTTAGAAGTTGGGAATAGAGGCCTATCTAGCTTATTATAGCCTAAAAATCTTGCAACTATGCCTATCTAGTTGGTATCTAGTCAATCTGGCGACAAGACCATCTGGTGACAGACAATATGGCAACAGTCAATCCAGCAACATATATTAAATCAATGTATATCAGCATATATATGGATTAGTTGAGCTATTATTTTTAGCTCTATTATTACCTATTAATACTTAAATAAATAAATTACAATTATATAATAAACTTTTATTTTTATAGCTATATGTAACTGTTGATTTTGAAAATGTTATTTTTAAAGACAATTAATCTATTTAGGTGCCTAATCTGCTTGGAAAGCAAGTTTGTATGACTATGATCCAATATTGTTGTATATTGTATTTGCAACAATATTTGAAAGTTAAAGAACCAAAAAATTGCTATTCGCACTGCAACTTATATGTGTTATTTGCCATGCTTAAAATACTATTCCATTCATACATGCGCAACAGTCAGCCAATCCGGCCGACCGATTTGGCGGCCAACCAAGGAGGTTGCAAAAATGCCCACCCAAAAAAATACCCAAGTAGTAGTACTAAGTAGCTGACGAGGCATTTTGACTTAATAAGACAGTTATAGTTACTCCTGCCGTTTACCCAAAGTTGTGTTAATTTGCAGTTACTGTTTTTTACATGTAAGTCACATTTTTGGCCAAAAACTATGTCGCATTTTTGTTAAAACTAAGTCACATGGCTGACCGAATTTTGGAGGTGGTGCATGTATGATTCCATTTAATATAACAAATGCTACGTGGATAAGTTAATAGTATTACCTTAATAAATAATAATAAAAAGCTAAAAATAATAGCTCAATTATCCATATATATGCTGATAGATGTTGATTTAATATCTGTTACCAGATTGTTGCCAGATTAACTGTTGCTAGATTGTCTTGTTGCCAGACTGTCTGGAAGCCATCTAGTCTAGGCCTATCTAGTTTTTGTCAAGCAACTGTTTGGCTAATAAAAAGTTCTTAACCAAAGACAAAAAGGAACTAAAAATAGGAGTATGTGGGCTTATGTAGTTTTTATTAGCCAAAAAAGCCCATTTTTACAGATTGCCTTATAATAGGCCTAGCTAGGTTAGTAGTTCATTAGGCCTAGTAGGTTATGCCTATGGTTGCTAGGGCCTATTAATTTTATAAGAGTTTGTTAAATAACTATTGATTTTATTAGCTTTAGGCTATTGTATTGCATTTATTTTATAAACTTAACAAAACCTTACATTTTAGGCCTAGCCTACTACCTAAGCATTTAAACTAACTGGAAATTTTAAAGATATTATCCCATGTAGTTTTGAATCAAATTAATTTATTTTAGATATTTTTTTTTAATTATCAAATTTTTTTATAAACATGCTTAGTTATAAAATAAACAAGGTAGTAATAATAATATTAATAATAATAGGCAATAAGTAATAGTAGCCTAAAGGGTTAGTATAAGTGCTTGCAAGCTAGGTTTTTTTGCTAGCACTAAGATGCAAAATCATATCTAAGGTCCAATTTTAGGATGCAACTAGCAATCTTCGCCCCCCGATGGGGGACATCTGGATAGAATCTCTGTTCTCTACAATTAACAAAAAGACAGCCAAAAATCCTTCACAAAAGCAACAGACAAACTGCTAAAATGAAGTGAATTGCAATAAGAAATCTTCCCAAGACCACAAGCATCCCCCAGATAGCAAGCATCCTCCAGATAGCAAGCATTCTCCCAGATAGCAAGCATTTCCCAGATAGCAAGCATCCCCAAGATAGCAAGCATCCTCCAGATAGCAAGCATCCCCAGATAGCAAGCATCCCCAGATAGCAAGCATCCCCCAGATAGCAAACATCCCCAGATAGCAAGCATTCCCCAGATAGCAAGCATTCCGCAGATAGCAAGCATCCCCCAGATAGCAAGCATCACTCAGATAGCAAGCATCCCTCAGATAGCAAGCATCCCCCAGATAGCAAGCATCCCCCAGATAGCAAGCATTCCCCAGATAGCAAGCATTCCCCAGATAGCAAGCATCCCCCAGAAAGCAAGCATCCTCCAAATAGCAAGCATCCCCAAGATAGATAGCATCCCCAAATAGCAACCATCCACCAGACAATAAGTAGCTAGAGCGACAATTTCCTTAGCTTTATAGTGGCTCCTTTAAATTGGCATGGCGCTTTATACCTTTACATTTGAAATTGGATATCTTGAATGTTTGACATGGTGGCTATTTTATGTTTGACATAGTGGCTCTTCTATGTTTGACATGGTGGCTCTTTTATGTTTGACATAGTGGCTCTTTTATGTTCGACATGGTGGCTCTTCTATGTTTGACATGGTGGCTTTTTTAGGTTTGACATGGTGGCTCTTTTATGTTTGACATGTTGACTTTTTTATGTTCGACACGGTGGCTTTTTAATGTTCGACATGGTGGCTCTTTTAGGTTTGAACCGGTGGCTCTTTAATGTTTGACATGGTGGCTCTTTAATGTTCGACATGGTGGCTCTTTTATGTTCGACATGGTGGCTCTTTAATGTTTGACATGGTGGCCCTTTAATGGTTAACATGGCGGCTCTTTAATTTTCGAAATGGTGGCTCCTTAATTTTCGAAATGGTGGCTGTTTTATGTTTGACATGGTGGCTCTTTAATGTTCGACATGGTGGCTCTTTAATGTTTGACATGGTGGCCCTTTAATGGTTAACATGGCGGCTCTTTAATTTTCGAAATGGTGGCTCCTTAATTTTCGAAATGGTGGCTGTTTTATGTTTGACATGGTGGCTCTTTAATGTTCGACATGGTGGCTCTTTAATGTTTGACATGGTGTCTGTTTTATGTTTGATATGGTGGCTCTTTAATGTTCGACATGGTGGCTCTTTAATGTTCGACATGGTGGCTCTTTAATGTTCGACATGGTGGCTCTTTAATTTTTAACATGGTGACTCTTTTATGTTCGACATGGTGGCTCTTTTATGTTTGACATAGTGGCTCTTCTATGTTTGACATGGTGGCTCTTTAATGTTTGACATGGTGGCTCTATTATGTTTGACATGGTGGCTCTTCTATGTTTGACATGGTATGGTGGCTTTTTTAGGTTTGACATGGTGGCTCTTTTATGTTTGACATGTTGGCTTTTTAATGTTCGACATGGTGGCTTTTTAATGTTCGACATGGTGGCTCCTTTAGGTTTGAAATGGTGGCTCTTTAATATTTGACAAGGTGGCTCTTTAATGTTCGACATGGTGGCTCTTTTAGGTTTGAACCGGTGGCTCTTTAATGTTTGACATGGTGTCTGTTTTATGTTTGACATGGTGGCTCTTTAATGTTCGACATGGTGGCTCTTTAATGTTCGACATGGTGGCTCTTTAATTTTTAACATGGTGACTCTTTTATGTTCGACATGGTGGCTCCTTAAGGTTTGAAATATTGGCTCTTTAATGTTTAACATGGTGGCTTTTCTATGTTCGACATGGTGGCTTTTCTATGTTCGACATGGTGGCTCTTGTATGTTCGACATGGTGGCTCTTTTAATGGTCGACATGGTGGCTCTTTAATGTTCTTCATGTTGGCTCTTTTATGTTTGACATGGTGGCTTTTTTATGTTTGACATGGTGGCTCTTTTATGTTCTACATAGCTGCTCTTTTATGTTCGACATTGTGGCTCTTGTATGTTCGACAGGGTCGCTCTTTTAGGTTTGAAACGGTGGCTCTTTAATATTTGACAAGGTGGCCCTTTAATGTTTAACATGGCGGCTCTTAAATTTTCGAAATGGTGGCTGTTTTATATTTGACATGGTGGCTCTTTAATGTTCGACATGGTGGCTCTTTAATGTTCTTAATGGTGTCTGTTTTATGTTTGACATGGTTGCTCTTTTATGTTCGACATGGTGGCTCTTTAATTTTTAACATGGTAACTATTTTATGTTTGATATGGTGGCTCTTTTATGTTCGACATGGTGGCTCTTGTATGTTCGACATGGTGGCTTCTTTAGGTTTGAAATGGTGGCTCTTTAATATTTGACAAGGTGGCTCTTTAATGTTCGACATGGTGGCTCTTTTAGGTTTGAAATGGTGGGTCTTTAATGCTTGACAATGTGGCTCTTTAATGTTTGACATGGTGGCTCTTTAATGTTCGACATGGTGGCTCTTTAATGTTTGACATGGTAACTCTTTTATGTTTGATATGGTGGCTCTTTTATGTTCGACATGGTGGCTCTTTAATGTTTGACATGGTGGCTCTTTAATGTTTGACATGGTAACTCTTTTATGTTTGATATGGTGGCTCTTTTATGTTCGACATGGTGGCTCTTGTATGTTCGACATGGTGGCTTCTTTAGGTTTGAAATGGTGGCTCTTTAATATTTGACAAGGTGGCTCTTTAATGTTTGACATGGTGGCTCTTTAATGTTTGACATGGTGGCTCTTTTAGGTTTGAAATGGTGGCTTTTTAATGTTTGACAATGTGGCTCTTTAATGTTTGACATGGTGGCTTTTTAATGTTCGACATGGTGGCTCTTTTAGGTTTGAACCGGTGGCTCTTTAATGTTTGACATGGTGGCTCTTTAATGTTTGACATGGTGTCTGTTTTATGTTTGACATGGTGGCTCTTTAATGTTCGACATGGTGGCTCTTTTAGGTTTGAACCGGTGGCTCTTTAATGTTTGACATGGTGGCTCTTTAATGTTTGAAATGGTGGCTCTTTAATGTTCGACATGGTGGCTCTTTAATTTTTAACATGGTGACTCTTTTATGTTCGACATGGTGGCTCCTTTAGGTTTGAAATATTGGCTCTTTAATGTTTAACATGGTGGCTTTTCTATGTTCGACATGGTGGCTTTTCTATGTTCGACATGGTGGCTCTTGTATGTTCGACATGGTGGCTCTTTTATGTTCGACATGGTGGCTCTTGTATGTTCGACAGGGTCGCTCTTTTAGGTTTGAAATGGTGGCTCTTTAATATTTGACAAGGTGGCCCTTTAATGTTTAACATAGCGGCTCTTAAATTTTCGAAATGGTGGCTCCTTAATTTTCGAAATGGTGGCTGTTTTAGGTTTGACATGGTGGCTCTTTAATGTTCTTAATGGTGTCTGTTTTATGTTTGACATGGTGGCTCTTTAATTTTTAACATGGTGGCTCTTTTAGGTTTGAAACGGTGGCTCTTTAATGTTTGACATGGTGGCTTTTCTATGTTCGACATGGTGGCTCTTGTATGTTCGACATGGTGGCTTCTTTAGGTTTGAAATGGTGGCTCTTTAATATTTGACAAGGTGGCTCTTTAATTTTCGACATGGTGGCTCTTTAATGTTTGACATGGTGGCTCTTTTAGGTTTGAAATGGTGGGTCTTTAATGCTTGACAATGTGGCTCTTTAATGTTTGACATGGTGGCTCTTTAATGTTCGACATGGTGGCTCTTTAATGTTTGACATGGTAACTCTTTTATGTTTAATATGGTGGCTCTTTTATGTTCGACATGGTGGCTCTTTAATGTTTGACATGGTGGCTATTGAATGTTTGACATGGTAACTATTTTAGGTTTGAAATGGTGGGTCTTTAATGCTTGACAATGTGGCTCTTTAATGTTTGACATGGTGGCTATTGAAAGTTCGACATGGTTGCTCTTTAATGTTCGACATGGTGGCTCTTTAATGTTTGACATGGTAACTCTTTTATGTTTGATATGGTGGCTCTTTTATGTTCGACATGGTGGCTCTTTAATTTTCGACATGGTGGCTCCTTTAGGTTTGAAATGGTGGCTCTTTAATGTTTGACATGGTGGCTCTTCTATGTTCGACATGGTGGCTCTTTAATGTTCGACATGGTGGCTCTTTAATTTTTAACATGGTGACTCTTTTATGTTCGACATGGTGGCTCCTTAAGGTTTGAAATATTGGCTCTTTAATGTTTAACATGGTGGCTTTTCTATGTTCGACATGGTGGCTTTTCTATGTTCGACATGGTGGCTCTTGTATGTTCGACATGGTGGCTCTTTTAATGGTCGACATGGTGGCTCTTTAATGTTCTTCATGTTGGCTCTTTTATGTTTGACATGGTGGCTTTTTATGTTTGACATGGTGGCTCTTTTATGTTCTACATAGCTGCTCTTTTATGTTCGACATTGTGGCTCTTGTATGTTCGACAGGGTCGCTCTTTTAGGTTTGAAACGGTGGCTCTTTAATATTTGACAAGGTGGCCCTTTAATGTTTAACATGGCGGCTCTTAAATTTTCGAAATGGTGGCTGTTTTATATTTGACATGGTGGCTCTTTAATGTTCGACATGGTGGCTCTTTAATGTTCTTAATGGTGTCTGTTTTATGTTTGACATGGTTGCTCTTTTATGTTCGACATGGTGGCTCTTTAATTTTTAACATGGTAACTCTTTTATGTTTGATATGGTGGCTCTTTTATGTTCGACATGGTGGCTCTTGTATGTTCGACATGGTGGCTTCTTTAGGTTTGAAATGGTGGCTCTCTAATATTTGACAAGGTGGCTCTTTAATGTTCGACATGGTGGCTCTTTTAGGTTTGAAATGGTGGGTCTTTAATGCTTGACAATGTGGCTCTTTAATGTTTGACATGGTGGCTCTTTAATGTTCGACATGGTGGCTCTTTAATGTTTGACATGGTAACTCTTTTATGTTTGATATGGTGGCTCTTTTATGTTCGACATGGTGGCTCTTTAATGTTTGACATGGTGGCTCTTTAATGTTTGACATGGTAACTCTTTTATGTTTGATATGGTGGCTCTTTTATGTTCGACATGGTGGCTCTTGTATGTTCGACATGGTGGCTTCTTTAGGTTTGAAATGGTGGCTCTTTAATATTTGACAAGGTGGCTCTTTAATGTTTGACATGGTGGCTTTTTAATGTTCGACATGGTGGCTCTTTTAGGTTTGAACCGGTGGCTCTTTAATGTTTGACATGGTGGCTCTTTAATGTTTGACATGGTGTCTGTTTTATGTTTGACATGGTGGCTCTTTAATGTTCGACATGGTGGCTCTTTTAGGTTTGAACCGGTGGCTCTTTAATGTTTGACATGGTGGCTCTTTAATGTTTGAAATGGTGGCTCTTTAATGTTCGACATGGTGGCTCTTTAATTTTTAACATGGTGACTCTTTTATGTTCGACATGGTGGCTCCTTTAGGTTTGAAATATTGGCTCTTTAATGTTTAACATGGTGGCTTTTCTATGTTCGACATGGTGGCTTTTCTATGTTCGACATGGTGGCTCTTGTATGTTCGACATGGTGGCTCTTTTATGTTCGACATGGTGGCTCTTGTATGTTCGACAGGGTCGCTCTTTTAGGTTTGAAATGGTGGCTCTTTAATATTTGACAAGGTGGCCCTTTAATGTTTAACATAGCGGCTCTTAAATTTTCGAAATGGTGGCTCCTTAATTTTCGAAATGGTGGCTGTTTTAGGTTTGACATGGTGGCTCTTTAATGTTCTTAATGGTGTCTGTTTTATGTTTGACATGGTGGCTCTTTAATTTTTAACATGGTGGCTCTTTTAGGTTTGAAACGGTGGCTCTTTAATGTTTGACATGGTGGCTTTTCTATGTTCGACATGGTGGCTCTTGTATGTTCGACATGGTGGCTTCTTTAGGTTTGAAATGGTGGCTCTTTAATATTTGACAAGGTGGCTCTTTAATGTTCGACATGGTGGCTCTTTAATGTTTGACATGGTGGCTCTTTTAGGTTTGAAATGGTGGGTCTTTAATGCTTGACAATGTGGCTCTTTAATGTTTGACATGGTGGCTCTTTAATGTTCGACATGGTGGCTCTTTAATGTTTGACATGGTAACTCTTTTATGTTTAATATGGTGGCTCTTTTATGTTCGACATGGTGGCTCTTTAATGTTTGACATGGTGGCTCCTTTAGGTTTGACATGGTAACTCTTTTATGTTTGATATGGTGGCTCTTTTATGTTCGACATGGTGGCTCTTTAATTTTCGACATGGTGGCTCCTTTAGGTTTGAAATGGTGGCTCTTTAATGTTTGACATGGTGGCTCTTCTATGTTCGACATGGTGGCTCTTTAATGTTCGACATGGTGGCTCTTTAATTTTTAACATGGTAACTCTTTTATGTTCGATATGGTGGCTCTTTTATGTTCGACATGGTGGTTCTTTAATGTTCGACATGGTGGCTCCTTTAGGTTTGACATGGTGGCTCTTCTATTGCGCTTTTTTTATGTTTAGCAGTTTTTTTGTTTTTAAGGTGTTTTAATAAAAAAATTATTTTGCGCTTCTAAGATTCGAACCCAGGTCGCTACATTAGCATTCCAGTCTGTTCGCATCAGGGCTATCTCTTTTCAATTGGAGAACATGAATTGTGGCCCTTATAATTCAATTCTTACAGCAAGTCAATTGGAGTAAAAAGTTATGACATAATCAATTTCTCAGTCAGCCAGTATCAGTCTCACTTCGAGTTAGCAATATGGTTACGCAATTTCAATCAAGTCGTGTGTGCATTTCTTCGGCACTGTTTTCAACTTGTTGTGATGCAATCTTTATCAGAATTGAAATTCAGTCAGTCAGTTTTTTCTCTAGCATTCTTACAATGCATTTCAAGTCGAAAATTTGGCTTGACCTTTGCAAAAAAGCGTGTTTTTCGAATATTTAATCCCTTTAACATTGAGCAATTTCTTAGCCAAGATGCATGTACTGTGCCAGGAAAATTTCTGATCGAATGATGCAAGTTTGAAGAAAATCGGTTGAGCCGTTTTTTCTGAAATCAATCGCATACCCATATACATACATACATACAGACAACTCATTTTTAGTATATACGATTTGGAAAGTCAGCATATTACTAGCAATCTACGCCCCCCGTTGGGGAGCCAAAGAAATGCAATCGCTACACGTTTTTTTAATAAGCTACATGTATCCTTGAAATCTTAAAAAATCTCCTGTCAAACCTTGTAAGCCTTGACATGTCAGTAATTCCCCACCACAAGCTTTAACATATCAACTCCCCCCCTTGACATCTCAGCAATGCCCCCAATAAGCCTTGGAAATCTAAAAATATCTGTCAACCTTCTAACCCTAACCCTAGCCTAACCCTAACCCTAACCCTAACCCTAACCCTAACCCTAACCTAACCCTAAAGGATTGACATTTCAGTAATTCTCTCTAAGAGTCATTATAGCACTGCTACAGCATTATAGCGATTTCCTGCAAGCCTCGACATCGTAGGGATTCCCAAATGAATCTCTTAACTTCGACATGAAGCTTCTTTTATTTTTTACATTACGCTTTTTTTATCAGCGATCCCTCCCCTGAGGAGGCATCAAATAATGTAATAAAAAGTTTTCAATAAACTTTACATGATTGTTTACATGTAGCTTCTGACTTTAGCTTTGAAATCTCATTTATACCCCCGTGAGCCTTGACATCTCAGCTATTCCCCCCGTAAGCCTTGACATGTCAGCGATGGCCTCCATAAACCTTGAAATCTGAAAAATCCCCCGTTAACCTTGAAACCCGATAAAATATAACCCTCAACCCACACCTGACCTAAACCTAACTTTAACCCAACCTAAAGCCTTGAATCTCAGCAATTCTTCTCCCCTAAGCCTTGACATTTTAGTGATTCCTTCTTTAAGAATCACAGCACTGTAACGATTCCCTCCAAGCTTTGACATCATAGCAATTCCCAAATGAATCTTTTAACTTCGACATGACTTTTCTTTTATGTATACATAGTGCTACTTTTATTTTTTACATGACTCTTCTTCTATCAGCGACCCCCCCCGTGGCGAGCCAACAAAGAATGTAATAAAAAAATTGAGTAAAGTACATGAACTTTGAAGTAGCTTCTGACTTTTGCTTTGACATCTCAGCAACCCCCCTTCGTAATCTCAGTTATTCTCTGAGAGCCTTAACGTCTCAGTTTTTCTCCCCAGCACAGCATTATAGCTGCATTTATTTTTACATGACACCCTTCATGTCTGACATGACGCTTCTTTTATTCTACCATGATGCTTCTTAACTTTTTAAATGACACTTTCCTTAGTTTTTAAATGAGGCTTCTATGATTTTTTCATGACGCTTCTATGATTTTAACATGACGCTTCTATGATTTTTTACATGACGCTTCTATGATTTTTTCTTGACGCTTCTATAATTTTTACATGACGCTTCTATGATTTTTTACATGACGCTTCTATGATTGTTTACATGACGCTTCTATGATTGTTTACATGACGCTTCTATGATTCATTACATGACGCTTCTATGATTTTTACATGACGCTTCTATGATTGTTTACATGACGCTTCTATGATTGTTTACATGACGCTTCTATGATTGTTTACATGACGCATCTATGATTTTTATATGACGCATCTATGATTTTTATATGACGCTTCTATGATTTTTACATGACGCTTCTATGATTGTTTACATGACGCTTCTATGATTTTTTACATGGCGCTTCTATGATTGTTTACATGACGCTTCTATGATTGTTTCATGACGCTTCTATGATTGTTTACATGACGCTTCTATGATTTTTATATGACGCTTCTATGATTGTTTACATGACCCTTCTATGATTTTTTATATGACGCTTCTATCATTTTAACATAACGCTTCTATGATTTTTATATGACGCTTCTATGATTGTTTACATGATGCTTCTATGATTTTTACATGGCGCTTCTATGATTGTTTACATGACGCTTCTATGATTGTTTACATGACGCTTCCAGGATTGTTTACATGACGCTTCTATGATTGTTTACATGACGCTTCTAGGATTGTTTACATAACGCTTCTAGGATTGTTTACATGACGCTTCTATGCTTGTTTACATGACGCTTCTATGATTGTTTCATGACGCTTCTATGATTGTTTACATGACGCTTCAAGGATTTTTTACATGACGCTTCTACGATTTTGGCAGATGATTCTATGATTTTACATGACGCTTCTATGATTTTTACATGACGCTTCTATGATTTTTACATGACGCTTCTACGATTTTGGCAGGACGATTCTACGATTTTACATGACGCTTCTATGATTTTTACATGACGCTTCTATGATTTTACATGACGCTTCTATGATTTTTACATGACGCTTCTACGATTTTTACATGACGCTTTATGATTTTTTACATGACGCTTCTATGATTGTTTCATGACGCTTCTATGATTTTTACATGACGCTTCTATGATTGTTTACATTCTTCTATGCTTGTTTACATGACGCTTCTATGATTGTTTAAATGACGCTTGAATGATTGTTTACATGACGCTTTATGATTTTTTACATGGCGCTTCTATGATTGTTTACATGACGCTTCTATGATTGTTTACATGACGCTTCTATGATTGTTTACATGACGCTTCTATGATTGTTTACATGACGCTTCTATGATTTTTACATGACGTTTCTATGATTGTTTCATGACGCTTCTATGATTGTTTACATGACGCTTCTATGATTTTTACATGACGCTTCTATGATTGTTTACATGGCGCTTCTATGATTGTTTACATGACGCTTCTATGATTGTTTCATGACGCTTCTATGATTGTTTACATGACGCTTCTATGATTTTGACATGACGCTCTATGATTTTTATATGACGCTTCTATGATTTTTACATGACGCTTCTATGATTGTTTACATGACGCTTCTATGATTGTTTACATGACGCTTCTATGATTTTTTACATGACGCTTCTATGATTGTTTACATGACGCTTCTATGATTGTTTCATGACGCTTCTATGATTTTTACATGACGCTTCTATGATTGTTTACATTCTTCTATGCTTGTTTACATGACGCTTCTATGATTGTTTAATGACGCTTGAATGATTGTTTACATGACGCTTTATGATTTTTACATGGCGCTTCTATGATTGTTTACATGACGCTTCTATGATTGTTTACATGACGCTTCTATGATTGTTTACATGACGCTTCTATGATTGTTTACATGACGCTTCTATGATTTTTACATGACGTTTCTATGATTGTTTCATGACGCTTCTATGATTGTTTACATGACGCTTCTATGATTTTTACATGACGCTTCTATGATTGTTTACATGGCGCTTCTATGATTGTTTACATGACGCTTCTATGATTGTTTCATGACGCTTCTATGATTGTTTACATGACGCTTCTATGATTTTGACATGACGCATCTATGATTTTTATATGACGCTTCTATGATTTTTAATGACGCTTCTATGATTGTTTACATGACGCTTCTATGATTGTTTACATGACGCTTCTATGATTTTTTACATGGCGCTTCTATGATTGTTTACATGACGCTTCTATGATTGTTTCATGACGCTTCTATGATTGTTTACATGACGCTTCTATGATTGTTTCATGACGCTTCTATGATTGTTTACATGACGCTTCTATGATTTTTATATGACGCTTCTATGATTGTTTACATGACCCTTCTATGATTTTTTATATGACGCTTCTATCATTTTTACATAACGCTTCTATGATTTTTATATGACGCTTCTATGATTGTTTACATGATGCTTCTATGATTTTTACATGACGCTTCTATGATTGTTTACATGACGCTTCTAGGATTGTTTACATGACGCTTCTATGATTGTTTACATGACGCTTCTAGATTGTTTACATACGCTTCTAGATTGTTTACATGACGCTTCTATGATTGTTTACATGACGCTTCTATGATTGTTTCATGACGCTTCTATGATTGTTTACATGACGCTTCAAGGATTTTTTACATGACGCTTCTACGATTTTGGCAGGATGATTCTATGATTTTACATGACGCTTCTATGATTTTTACATGACGCTTCTATGATTTTTTACATGACGCTTCTACGATTTTGGCAGGACGATTCTACGATTTTACATGACGCTTCTATGATTTTTACATGACGCTTCTATGATTTTACATGACGCTTCTATGATTTTTACATGACGCTTCTACGATTTTTACATGACGCTTTTATGATTTTTTACATGACGCTTCTATGATTGTTTCATGACGCTTCTATGATTTTTACATGACGCTTCTATGATTGTTTACATTCTTCTATGCTTGTTTACATGACGCTTCTATGATTGTTTAAATGACGCTTGAATGATTGTTTACATGACGCTTTTATGATTTTTACATGGCGCTTCTATGATTGTTTACATGACGCTTCTATGATTGTTTACATGACGCTTCTATGATTGTTTACATGACGCTTCTATGATTGTTTACATGACGCTTCTATGATTTTTACATGACGTTTCTATGATTGTTTCATGACGCTTCTATGATTGTTTACATGACGCTTCTATGATTTTTACATGACGCTTCTATGATTGTTTACATGGCGCTTCTATGATTGTTTACATGACGCTTCTATGATTGTTTCATGACGCTTCTATGATTGTTTCATGACGCTACTATGATTGTTTACATGACGCTTCTATGATTTTTACATGACGCTTCTATGATTGTTTACATGGCGCTTCTATGATTGTTTACATGACGCTTCTATGATTGTTTCATGACGCTTCTATGATTGTTTACATGACGCTTCTATGATTTTGACATGACGCATCTATGATTTTTATATGACGCTTCTATGATTTTTACATGACGCTTCTATGATTGTTTACATGACGCTTCTATGATTGTTTACATGACGCTTCTATGATTTTTTACATGGCGCTTCTATGATTGTTTACATGACGCTTCTATGATTGTTTCATGACGCTTCTATGATTGTTTACATGACGCTTCTATGATTGTTTCATGACGCTTCTATGATTGTTTACATGACGCTTCTATGATTTTTATATGACGCTTCTATGATTGTTTACATGACCCTTCTATGATTTTTATATGACGCTTCTATCATTTTTACATAACGCTTCTATGATTTTTATATGACGCTTCTATGATTGTTTACATGATGCTTCTATGATTTTTACATGACGCTTCTATGATTGTTTACATGACGCTTCTAGGATTGTTTACATGACGCTTCTATGATTGTTTACATGACGCTTCTAGGATTGTTTACATAACGCTTCTAGGATTGTTTACATGACGCTTCTATGATTGTTTACATGACGCTTCTATGATTGTTTCATGACGCTTCTATGATTGTTTACATGACGCTTCAAGGATTTTTTACATGACGCTTCTACGATTTTGGCAGGATGATTCTATGATTTTACATGACGCTTCTATGATTGTTTACATGACGCTTCTATGATTTTTTACATGACGCTTCTACGATTTTGGCAGGACGATTCTACGATTTTACATGACGCTTCTATGATTTTTACATGACGCTTCTATGATTTTACATGACGCTTCTATGATTTTTACATGACGCTTCTACGATTTTTACATGACGCTTTTATGATTTTTTACATGACGCTTCTATGATTGTTTCATGACGCTTCTATGATTTTTACATGACGCTTCTATGATTGTTTACATTCTTCTATGCTTGTTTACATGACGCTTCTATGATTGTTTAAATGA
This sequence comes from Macrostomum lignano, assembly GCA_002269645.1. NCBI lineage: Eukaryota > Metazoa > Platyhelminthes > Macrostomidae > Macrostomum > Macrostomum lignano. The sequence goes on from NIVC01003280.1 coordinate 93,207, forward strand.
CGCTTGAATGATTTTTACATGACGCTTTTATGATTTTTACATGGCGCTTCTATGATTGTTTACATGACGCTTCTATGATTGTTTACATGACGCTTCTATGATTGTTTACATGACGCTTCTATGATTGTTTACATGACGCTTCTATGATTTTTACATGACGTTTCTATGATTGTTTCATGACGCTTCTATGATTGTTTACATGACGCTTCTATGATTTTTACATGACGCTTCTATGATTGTTTACATGGCGCTTCTATGATTGTTTACATGACGCTTCTATGATTGTTTCATGACGCTTCTATGATTGTTTACATGACGCTTCTATGATTTTGACATGACGCTTCTATGATTGTTTACATGACGCTTCTATGATTTTTACATGACGCTTCTATGCTTGTTTACATGACGCTTCTATGATTGTTTAAATGACGCTTGAATGATTGTTTACATGACGCTTCTATGATTGTTTACATTCTTCTATGCTTGTTTACATGACGCTTTTATGATTGTTTAAATGACGCTTGAATGATTGTTTACATGACGCTTCTATGATTGTTTAAATGACGCTTGAATGATTGTTTACATGACGCTTTTATGATTTTTACTTGGCGCTTCTATGATTGTTTACATGACGCTTCTATGATTGTTTACATGACGCTTCTAGGATTGTTTACATGACGCTTCTATGATTGTTTACATGACGCTTCTAGGATTGTTTACATGACGCTTCTAGGATTGTTTACAGCACGCTTCTATGATTGTTTACATGACGCTTCTATGATTGTTTCATGACGCTTCTATGATTGTTTACATGACGCTTCAAGGATTTTTTACATGGCGCTTCTATGATTGTTTACATGACGCTTCTATGATTGTTTACATGACGCTTCTATGATTTTTATACGATGCTTCTATGATTTTTTAAATGACGCATCTATGATTTTTATATGACGCTTCTATGATTTTTACATGACGCTTCTTTTTAAAAAGTCTTTTAGTTTTCCTGACGTTGAAAAGCTTTAATTGAAAAAATTATATTCTATGAAAATTCGAACCATCGTCGCTGCATTTATCAAATTTTGCACATATATATATAATTCAACAGTTTAAAATCCAAGCATAGAGTAAATCACACGAAGCAGTTATGACATAATCAGTTTCTCAGTCAGTCAGTATCAGTTAACAATATGGTTACGCAATTTAAATCAAGTCTGGTGCTAGGCTTCCACACTGCATTTTCAATTCAAGTCAGAGTTACAATTCAGTTATGATGTAATCTATTTCAGAATCAGAATTCAACCAGTCAGTTTTTTCTCTAGCATTCTTACAATGCATTTCAAGTCAAAAAGTTTGCTTGACCTTTGCAAAAAAGCATGTTTTTCGAATATTTAATGCCTCTAGCATTGAGCAATTTCTTAGCCACGATGCATGTACCGTCACGGGAAAATTTCTGATCGAACAGTGCAAGTTCGAACAAAATCGGTCCAGCCATTTTTTCTCTAATCGATCACATAGATAGATAGATAGATAGATAGATAGATAGATAGACACAGACAGACCATTTTTAGTATATAGGATATAGTTTTTGTTGGCACTAAAATGCAAAATTGCATTTAAGGTCTAATTTGATGCAATTTTAAAAGGCAAAGATGCAATAATATCTTTATCATATCCTACAGAATAGCTAAGGGTCTAGCCTAGTAGCAAAGTAGCACTTAAAATTTTAATAGTGGTATTATAGCTAGGCTATCAGGGGATTATTTAGCAGACACTATGCAAGATATGCCTAGTATATAGCATAGGGTCTATTCTAGTATATAGTATAGCAGCAAATGGTAGAATATATCAAGGGGCTACTTTAGTATGTTGGTTAGTATAGACTAATATAAAATTAATAATAATAAAGTAATAGTAATAAGCTGCACATTATTATATTAATATATACTATATTGTTTTTTCCTTATACAATAAATTTTTATTGTTTTTTAACATGCAATTTTATATGATAATTAAGAGGCATATCAATATCTACCATGATATATAAGACAAGATAATAAGTTTAAGTTAAAGATTTTTTAGTATGCCTAGTTTTGATCATCTTTTAGTTCATATTGGGAAAATGAAATCATTTAATCACCTTACCCAAAACCTGATTTTTTGTATCTAATGTATTATGAAGTTACAATTAGTGAAGTTATTAGGAAGTTAGGAAGTAAAGGAATGTATACAATATTCCTTCCATTGATTCAATTCCAATGTTTGCATGAAACAAATTTTATTTGACTTTGACCCAAATATGGATCACTAGAAAGAAGAACACCTGAAAACCAACATCCAGAAACTTAAGAATCATCTCCATCCAGTACACCTAAAATAATGTCATTCCCACAAGCAGTTGCTATTGCAATAATATTTAACAAAATGCCACAAAATTGCTGCTGCCTATGAATGGTCAGGCAGTTGGCCCGCAGCCAGATAATGCCACCGGCGCAACTGGCTGCAAAACTGTCGCCTCGGCTATTCAGCTCTCCTCAATAGCCAGTAAGAATCAAAGTACTCTTAGTACTTTGCTCGCCAATGGCTGCGTTGGCAGCTCTGCAATAAACAAATTATCCGCAGGTGTAAATATTGAAGCTACACAAAAGTACATTGTTATATTGCAAGAGAAAATACGCGAATATGAGCGAGCATTGGATGGCGTCCGCGCCCAGTTGAAGTCGCAGGCGTCTCGCGCTGTGGTGGAGCTGGATGGCTGTTTAAGTACCGATTGCGCTAGGCAGGAGCGGACAAAACGCCGGCTTGAGCAGGAGCACGGCGAGCTCAAGGCCAAAGCGCACAAGCTGCAAAGGACTGTGAAGAAGCTTCAATACAAATTGGCTGATCTGAGGGCTAATGGCATTCCGATCGATGTAAGTCGTTTTTATGAAGAAAAAAATGCCAGGCTTAATTGGGGACTTCTACTTAAAACTGGAGAATTCTACTTAGAACTGGGTAATTCTACTGAAAATTTGGGAATTCTACTGAAAATTGAGAAATACTGCTGAAAATTGGGGAATTCTACTGAAAATTTAGGATATATACTAGAAATTAGGAATTCTACTGAAAATTGGAGAATTCTACTGAAAATTTAGGATATCTACTAGAAATTAGGGAATTCTACTGAAAATTGGAGAATTCTACTGAAAATTTAGGATATATACTAGAAATTAGGAATTCTACTGAAAATTGGAGAATTCTACTGAAAATTTAGGATATCTACTAGAAATTAGGGAATTCTACTGAAAATTTGGGAATTCTACTGAAAATTGGAGAATTCCGCTAAAAATTTTGGAATTCGACTAGAAATTTGGGAATTCTTTGCCAGGCCAATGCCAGTATATTTACTGTCTATATTTATGCATATCAGAGAATTTCACACTGTCGAGTTAAGCATCGTTGGTCGCGGTTAGTATGCAGCTGAATGTGCTGCCAGTGTCACGACCTCTGGTTCGATTCCGTGAGCCGCTAAGTTAATTTAGGGCTTGTGCACGAAAAAAAATTGGCCAGGGGGTTGTCGTATGATTAACACCTGTGTAAATCGTCAGGAAAAGTCAAGGCCGCTGTAGCGGCTGTACACCCTCTGTGAGCGTGTGTGTGAGTGCGTGCTCAGATGTCAGCGCATGTACACACGCATATATGCTTTCACCCAGACGCAATAACGGAATCGAACCTGGTTTCTTTGTCGCGAGAGCTGCTCTTCTGAGTTCATTATCTCACTGTTTAAACAGGTCGTACCAGACGATTACGTGCGCCAGCTGCAGCAGCACAGGGACGCTGGAGTAGCTGAGCCCGCCATCTCCTCCTCGGCCTCGTCTGTTTCCGCTGTACATCGCCAAAACCCGGCCGCCTTCGCTGCAACATCAGCCTCGGCTTTGAACTCCGTCGTGCACCGGACGGCCTCTTCTAGCGACCTGCTGCCCGGCCCGAGCCGCCGGCAGCCTGCCGAAGACCCGGAGCCGAACCCTGCCAATGTCGATAATTCGAATAACGGCGTTGGCGACGCTGCGCCTAGCGTTGCTATGGGCAGATTCTCTGATGCCGACCGGTTGACCCTGTCCTCGTCTGACCCGTCGGCGCCTCTCATTTCGACGTCGCCGCCGTCGCTGCCGCTAATTCAGTCGCAGCAGTCTTCGTCGTTGCTGCTGCCGGCAAATTCGTCCGCAGGCAACTCTTCGTCGGCCGAATCTGTCGAGCAGCTGCGGCTGTACTACGAGCGTCGGTTAATCGAACAGCAGGCCGCTTTCGCCGCCGAACTGGACTCTCTACGCCTGCGCGCCTCCGACGAAGCCGGCGATATTCAACGATTAGTAGACACGGAGCTGAAGAACCTGCGCTACGACCAGCAGGAGCTGGCTGCCTCCGCCGATGACGGGCACAAAGAGCTTGAAAAGATGAAGGTCTTCCTCACCAACCTGTCTAAGGAGATGAGCCGCATGCTGCTAGTTGATCAGCAGATTGACGATATGAATAATCGACTAGCTGTCATCACCCGAGACCTAGTGCAGAGCCATCAATCCGCCTGCTCCTCTCATCATCATCATAATCGCCCGGATGCTGGCCAGGGCGGAGCGGCCAGCGCTCGCCTACTCAATATGCTGGTTGCCCTGCTCTCCTACGCTTTCGTAGCCGCCTCCTGTTTAGTTAATCTGCTGATCTGGTTACTCCGTCTGCCTGGCAGTCGGCCGTTCTCCGCCGCTTGTCTGACTGTCTGCGCCGCTCCGCTGCTTATTCTGTGGCTTGGCGGCGACGGTGGCGGCGTCTGGTTGGCGCAGACTTTGCCAGATTTGATTGTCAGGCACCTGCCGTTGAGTGCCAGGCGCCAGCTCAGCAACCTGCTGCTGAGGCTTAATGCCACGCTCGCTTAACCACGCTTAGCTATGTCCTCAGATGACCTCAGACCGTAGCTTAGCCCAGCTGTGACCCCATGTGACCTCAGACCGTAGCTTAGCTCAGCTGTGACCCCATGTGATCTCAGACCGTAGCTTAGCCCAGCTGTGACCCCATGTGACCTCAAAACGTAGCTTAGCCCAGATGTGACCCCATGTGACCTCAAAACGTAGCTTAGCCCAGATGTGACCTCAGACCGTAGCTTAGCCCAGCTGTGACCCCATGTGACCTCAAAACGTAGCTTAGCCCAGATGGGACCTCAGACCGTAGCTTAGCCCAGCTGTGACCCCATGTGACCTCAAAACGTAGTTTAGCTCAGCCCTGACCCCCCATGTGACCTCAGATCGTAGCTTAGCTCAGCCCTGACCCCCATGTGACCTCAGATCGTAGCTTAGCTCAGCCCTGACCCCCATGTGACCTCAGACCGTAGCTTAGCCCAGCTGTGACCCCATGTGACCTCAGACCGTAGCTTAGCTCAGCTGTGACCCCATGTGATCTCAGACCGTAGCTTAGCTCAGCCCTGACGCCCATGTGACGTCAACTCGTAGCTTAGCTCAGCTGTGACCCCATGTGACCACAAAACCGTAGCTTAGCTCAGCGCAGACCCCATGTGACCCCAGACCGTATCTTAGCTCAGTTCGGACCTCATGTGACCTCAGATCGTAGCTTAGCTCAGCTGTGACCTCATGTGACCTCAGATCGTAGCTTAGCTCAGCTCTGACCCTATATGACCCCAGACCGTATCTTAGCTCAGCTCTGACCTCATGTGACCTCAGATCGTAGCTTAGCTCAGCTGTGACCCCATGTGACCTCAAAACCGTAGCTTAGCTCAGCCCTGACGCCCATGTGACGTCAACTCGTAGCTTAGCTCAGCTGTGACCCCATGTGACCACAAAACCGTAGCTTAGCTCAGCGCAGACCCCATGTGACCCCAGACCGTATCTTAGCTCAGTTCGGACCTCATGTGACCTCAGATCGTAGCTTAGCTCAGCTGTGACCCCATGTGACCTCAAAACCGTAGCTTAGCTCAGCTGTGACCCATGTGACGTTAACACCCATTGATAGAGATATTTGGCCCTGTATCCCTCTTTCCAAGACTGTTGGTTTTATTGACGTCATTTCATTTAGATTATCTTGATTCTCGAAAACAATGAATTTGCCAGTGATATTGCATGACCTAGTCAGTAGGCTTTTATTCGTAATTTTTTAAGACATCACACAGTGTGCTTATTTGGTTATATTGTTATTGTTATTGTTTTACTGCTGCCATAAAAATAATTTTAACGCCGTTTCAAGGTTGAACCTTGATGTTTCGAATGTATTTTCTATTAAGGAAAGCGCGAAGTAATTTTCAGACTGCTTCTGGCAGTGGCAACCCAGTTAAATAGAAAAGCACACCAGCTACATTTCAATAATTTTCTTATTCTAACAAGTGAGCTTTCCTTATTGAACAGCTATTTTTTATTCTCCTTTTTGTCGCCCAACTTGTGGCGTGTATAAACTGTTCATTATTGGCTTCTGTTATTAAGTGATTGTTTTCAACAATTTCTCTCCGCATGGAATCTCAGTCTTGAGTAGTGCAGCAGCACAATTTGCCAGATTGGTTATTTTTCACTCGTCTGTTTATTTATTTATTTTTTAAGCCCCCTTTTTGTAGTTTTGCACAGCCAACCTGGCCGTTAGTTTCTCTCTTTCTCTATTATTGTTTTCTAGGCTTTCACAATAATGTTAATAAAAAATAGTGTTCTTCATAATGGTAGATTTTCTTGGTTTTAGCTTAGCATTGTTGTAAAGTTTAATTGTGTCTAGCAGAATGATTCAGTTGTATTGATATTACCTATCTATTGCTTCTTAAATCTTTTTTAATTGCAATGAATGTATAAAAATATATATTTATATGCTTGTAAATCCGTGACGTCACCTCTGCGCCGCTACCAAGATTTCCTGAGCTCTTAGCGGATAAAATCATACTTGCGCATTGGCCTGTCTTCGTTGAGTCATTTAGGTCTCTGATTTAGCTCATTTGTAATCATCTAAGTTCCTCGGTTTCTGTGCTGAGCCACCCTACTAAATCTTGTTGCTGGGCCAGCCTCCCAGATCCTCTGTTGCTGCGCCCGCCTCCCAGATCCTCAGTTGCTGGGCCAGCCTCCCAGTGTCAGTTGCTGGGCCAGCCTCCCAGATCCTCAGTTGCTGGGCCAGCCTCCCAGATCCTCAGTTGCTGGGCCAGCCTCCCAGATCCTCAGTTGCTGGTCCAGCCTCCCAGATCCTCAGTTTCTGGGCCAGCCTCCCAGAGTGTCAGTTGCTGGGCCAACCTCCCAGATCCTCAGTTGCTGGTCCAGCCTCCCAGATCCTCAGTTGCTGGGCCAGCCTCCCAGAGTGTCAGTTGCTGGGCCAGCCTCTCAGATCCTCAGTTGCTGGGCCAGCCTCCCAGATCCTCAGTTGCTGGGCCAGCCTCTCATAGTGTCAGTTGCTGGTCCAGCCTCCCAGATCCTCAGTTGCTGGGCCAGCCTCCCAGATCCTCAGTTTCTGGGCCAGCCTCCCAGATCCTCAGTTGCTGGGCCAGCCTCCCAGATCCTCAGTTTCTGGGCCAGCCTCCCAGATCCTCAGTTGCTGGGCCAGCCTCCCAGATCCTCAGTTGCTGGGCCAGCCTCCAAGAACCCCAGTTGCTGGGCCAGCCTCCCAGATTGTCAGTTGATGGGCCAGACTTTCAGATCCTCAGTTTCTGGGCCAGCCTCTCAGAGAGTCAGTTGCTGGGCCAGCCTCTCAGATCCTCAGTTGCTGGGCCAGCCTCTCAGAGTGTCAGTTGCTGGGCCAGCCTCCCAGTGTCAGTTGCTGGGCCAGCCTCCCAGATCCTCAGTTGCTGGGCCAGCCTCCCAGATCCTCAGTTGCTGGGCCAACCTCCCAGATCCTCAGTTGCTGGGCCAACCTCCCAGATCCTCAGTTGCTGGGCCAACCTCCCAGATCCTCAGTTGCTGGGCCAGCCTCCCAGAGTGTCAGTTGCTGGGCCAGCCTCCCAGAGTCTCAGTTGCTGGGCCAGCCTCCCAGATCCTCAGTTGCTGGGCCAGCCTCTCAGAGTGTCAGTTGCTGGGCCAGCCTCCCAGATCCCCAGTTGCTGGTCCAGCCTCCCAGATCCTCAGTTGCTGGGCCAGCCTCTCAGAGTGTCAGTTGCTGGGCCAGCCTCCCAGTGTCAGTTGCTGGGCCAGCCTCCCAGATCCTCAGTTGCTGGGCCAGCCTCTCAGAGTGTCAGTTGCTGGGCCAGCCTCCCAGATCCTCAGTTGCTGGGCCAGCCTCTCAGAGTGTCAGTTGCTGGGCCAGCCTCCCAGTGTCAGTTGCTGGGCCAGCCTCCCAGATCCCCAGTTGCTGGTCCAGCCTCCCAGATCCTCAGTTGCTGGGCCAGCCTCCCAGATCCTCAGTTGCTGGGCCAGCCTCCCAGATCCCCAGTTGCTGGTCCAGCCTCCAAGATCCTCAGTTGCTGGGCCAGCCTCCCAGTGTCAGTTGCTGGGCCAGCCTCCCAGATCCCCAGTTGCTGGTCCAGCCTCCCAGATCCTCAGTCGCTGTGCCAGCGCCACTCTCGCAGAGCCTCGGGTAATCTAACCACTAAATATCCGGAATATTCCATCTGAAATCCAATCAATCTCTCATGCCAGAATAGTGTCTCAAATTTAGCCTTGGATCTCACTACAGTAGCCGCGCGCAATTCGCCCCCTGCTTTGATATTAGTTTTCCCATCTCGTTGGCTCAGGCCCGGTCCCTACAGTGAGAATAATTAAGCCGCATCCGAGCTATAGCCCCCCCCCCCCCCCCCTGTCTGCAGGCAGTTTGGCTGTCCCTCAGTCGCGCCCTGTAGCCAAGCAACACAGTGGAAGCCTCCCACTCAGTACGTTAAAAGTGCATTTGCTAGCTAGTAGTTGGTATAAAGCAGCTGGGCGAAGTGAAATTGCAATCTCCGCAGTCTTATTTTTTTTCTACTCCAACGGCGCGCACGCAATGGTCCGCAAGGCTCCTTTCTCGGGCTCCTACGCTTACATTGTAAGGCTTTAGACCATCGCTAGAGAGTTCATTCTAGCGAAAACTGTTCCAAACCCTTAACTGCGTGCACCCTGTGCTTCGCGAGTCATGCACTTTTAATACCTCCCCTTCCAGCGTCCTAATTTGTTCATCCTCGACCAGGTCTGTTCGCGTTTTAGTGTCTACCGCTATCCAGGACTACTAATGGTGCGGGTTCGTGGCCTACGAGTATCGATTTATATTAATGTCGTGTGCTTTGGTCTGTTATGGGATTGTTTTAGTTAAGTCTGGTGTGTCGCATTGATTTAATGGTTACAACTAGTCAGCCAGAGGACACAGCCAAATTTATTCATGCAGATAGTTAGACAGACAGTTAAACAGTTAGACAGACAGACATACTGTGACATTTATTCATGCAGATAGTTAGACAGACGGTTAGACAGTTAGACAGACAGACATACTGTGACATTTATTCATGCAGATAGTTAGACAGACAGTTAGACAGTTAGACAGACAGACATACTGTGACATTTATTCATGCAGATAGTTAGACAGACACTGTGACATTTATTCATGCAGATAGTTAGACAGACACTGTGACATTTATTCATGCAGATAGTTAGACAGACACTGTGACATTTATTCATGCAGATAGTTAGACAGACGGTTAGACAGTTAGACAGACAGACACTGTGACATTTATTCATGCAGATAGTTAGACAGACAGTTAGACAGTTAGACAGACAGACATACTGTGACATTTATTCATGCAGATAGTTAGACAGACGGTTAGACAGTTAGACGGACAGACACTGACATTTATTCATGCAGATAGTTAGACAGACAGTTAGACAGTTATACAGACAGACACTGTGACATTTATTCATGCAGATAGTTAGACAGACACTGTGACATTTATTCATGCAGATAGTTAGACAGACACTGTGACATTTATTCATGCAGATAGTTAGACAGACAGTTAGACAGTTAGACAGACAGACACTGTGACATTTATTCATGCAGATAGTTAGACAGACAGACACTGTGACATTTAGACATGCAGACATGCAGACACTGATATTTAGACATGCAGACATGCAGACACTGATATTTAGACAGGCAGACAGACACTGGTATTTAGACAAGCAGACATGCAGGCAGACAGACACTGATATTTAGACATGCAGACATGCAGGCAGACAGACACTGGTATTTAGACATGCAGACATGCAGACACTGATATTTAGACATGCAGACATGCAGACACTGATATTTAGACAGGCAGACAGACACTGATATTTAGACATGCAGACATGCAGACACTGATATTTAGACATGCAGACATGCAGACACTGATATTTAGACATGCAGACATGCAGACACTGATATTTAGACAGGCAGACAGACACTGATATTTAGACATGCAGACACTGATATTTAGACATGCAGACATGCAGGCAGACAGACACTGATATTTAGACATGCAGACACGCAGACACTGATATTTAGACATGCAGACATGCAGACACTGATATTTAGACATGCAGGCACACAGACACTGGTATTTAGACATGCAGACATGCAGACACTGATATTTAGACATGCAGACATGCAGGCAGACAGACACTGGTATTTAGACATGCAGACATGCAGACACTGATATTTAGACAGGCAGACATGCAGACACTGATATTTAGACATGCAGACATGCAGACACTGATATTTAGACATGCAGACATGCAGACACTGATATTTAGACATGCAGACATGCAGGCAGACAGACACTGGTATTTAGACATGCAGACATGCAGACACTGATATTTAGACAGGCAGACATGCAGACACTGATATTTAGACATGCAGACATGCAGACACTGATATTTAGACATGCAGACATGCAGACACTGATATTTAGACATGCAGACATGCAGGCAGACAGACACTGGTATTTAGACATGCAGACATGCAGACACTGATATTTAGACATGCAGACATGCAGACACTGATATTTAGACATGCAGACATGCAGGCAGACAGACACTGGTATTTAGACATGCAGACATGCAGGCAGACAGACAGACACTGATATTTAGACATATAGACATGCAGGCAGGCAGACAGACACTGACATATAGACATGCAGGCAGACAGACACTGACATATAGACATGCAGGCAGACAGACACTGACATATAGACATGCAGACAGACAGACACTGACATACAGACATGCAGGCAGACAGACACTGACATATAGACATGCAGGCAGACAGACACTGACATATAGACATGCAGGCAGACAGACACTGACATATAGACATGCAGGCAGACAGACACTGGCATATAGACATGCAGACTGGGACATGTGGTCATGCAGACAGACAGACGGGAACTGACATTAGGACAGAGCACACGGAGACAGTAAAACATTAGATGAATGGCTGACAATGACTCATCTATCATGCACGTGACTCATCAATCCCAAATATGACCATTGCCATGATATCATGCATCATTAATCTAATTCCTACATTAATAAATGTTCGTCTCTCCCTACATCTCCCTCCACTCCAGGCTTCAACCTCGTCTCCGTACTTTCAGTCTGAGGATTCTACAAAGAAATCCGCCGCTAGCCGTGGCGCCAATTCAAAATCGCAAAATCGCAAGCGCCGCTCCCAGCCGGTGCCAATCGCTTACGAAGAGTCGGTCGGTGAGGCTGCTGACGAACTGGTTGCCGCGCGCCGGCGCCGGCCAAGTGGGAGGCGCAGCTGGCTAACATTAAACTGATGCGAGCGGATAAAAGTGCTCCAGTTGACAATATGGGCTGTCACACTCTCGCCGACGGGGCGGCCGAACCCAAGGTTTGTTTGTTTTGAGAGTGCATTAATTTAGCTGGGCACACTGCTGCGGTGTGAAGTAGAAGCTCTGAGCAGGGGCGTGGCCAGCATTCTTCATTGAGGGCTGCCGTTTCATTTAAGGGGATGCCATTAATTTGAGGGCAGCACCAGGGGCGCCGGCACCAAGGAGCGCCAGCACCAAGGAGCGCCAGCACCAAGGGCGCCAGCACCAAGGGCGCCAGCACCAGGGCGCCAGCATCAGTGTCGCCAGCACCAGAAGCGCTAACACCTGTAGTAACTGAGTCAGAGGCCGTGTTTGCTGTGTAGCCAAACTCTTATAAATCTCGCCGCGCTGGGCACGCGTCTATATATTATGGAGTTAGAATTGGGGTGGCGGCACCACCCCACTCCGCAGCCAATCAGACTGCCCGGCGTACCATACTGTGCGTACGCACACTACATCTCTCCCCTTTCGAATAGAGACTGAGAGAGAAGAAAATCGATTTAAACGTAACTCGAAAATACAAAGTTCGAAAGATTCACCGATGATGCGCATTGAAAATGGAGATTAAAATATTGAGGAAATAAAATATTTGAATTGAATGCAGCAAAAACGTAAAAAAACTTCAGTCCGCATATTACGGAAGAAAGTCAGTTAATTTCAGTCATTGCAGGATTTCAAATTCAGTCCTTGTAGATTTTCACGCCCGCCCGAGCAGCGCGGGGGCGGGCGCAGCGCCATCGGGGAGGCGGGTGGATCTCGGGCCGCCTCGCCCGAAGCTCTCGGTGCAGCGGTCTGCGTCTGGGCGCCGGCGTCGCGAGCGTACGCACACTACACACACCAAGGGACCAGCACCAGGAGCGCCAGCACCAAGGGCGCCAGCACCAAGGGCGCCAGCACCAGGAGCGCCAGCACCAAGGGCGCCAGCACCAAGGGCGCCAGCACCAATGGCGCCAGCACCAGGAGCGCCAGCACCAAGGGCGCCAGCACCAAGGCGCCAGCACCAAGGGCGCCAGCACCAGGAGCAGCCACCAAGGGCGCCAGCACCAAGGGCGCCAGCACCAGGAGCGCCAGCACCAAGGGCGCCAGCACCAAGGGCGCCAGCACCAGGAGCGCCAGCACCAAGGCGCCAGCACCAAGGGCGCCAGCACCAGGGACGTCAGTAACCCTCATAAGTTTAAGCTACAGTAGGGACACAGTGTGGAGAGTAGCGATCCGCCCCCGCAGTCTAAATAGTTCGATGATAAATCGATTCCACAAAGTGACGACTGCCCACTAACCTGGCAAAATATATCATATTTGATTGATGATTTTTCAGGCTTTAAGCTGAACTGGGTGCGCCTCCCGTCCTATGTTTGATGCTGCAAGCAACAGTAGTTGCTGCATTTCCAATTTGCGTGAGACGGAGGCGGAGAGAGAGAGAGTTGCCAGGGTTAGGACAGGAGAACCTACATCTAGCTGCTATAGCTTATAGCTACTCAAACTTAATTAGCCTGCTCATCAGCCGCAGTCGTTATCGCAGATCTGACTGAGAGAGATCGGCTCCTTATCATCAGCCGCCGAGCGAATTCGATTCCGCCCAATGTCTCTCTATCTTAGAAAGAGTCCAATTTTCTTATTTCTCCTCCCTGTCCCGTCGCTGCCTGCCTGCGTTATTATTTAGAAGCAAAATTTTGAGGACCTGCCTGACAGCGGGCGGGAGGCCGTTTTCTTCTTGTACTCGTAAGGATTTTGAATCCGGGGATTTCCGTGTCTATTATATATTGATTCTTCCCACTCAATTACTGCCGCCCGTATCTCTCTGTATTGCCTGAGGCAGGGGTGTCGGCCTTCACTGCGCCTCTTTTTATTTATCTCTAGCTATGCCGGCTCAGCCTAGGTGGGTGCGTGCCCTCTCTCGATTCTTGCTATCCACTCTCGAGTCTCTTCTTTTAGCTCATCCGCTTCCAGCTAAACACTTCACCCTAACCTCTCTGCCCTCTGTCTCAAACCCTCCCTAACCCTTTCTCCTACCCCTCCGATTCTAACCCTGTACACCCCTTCCTGACGCCTCTCGTACTCACCTCTCTACCCCTTCCTACCTCTCTACGCCTCCTACCCTCTCTACCCCTCCCTACCTCTCTACGCCTCCCTACCCTCTCTACCCCTCCCTACCCTCTCTCTATCCCTCCCTACCTCTCTACGCCTCCCTACCCTCTCTACCCTCCCTACCCTCTCTCTACCCCTCCTACCTCTCTACGCCTCCCTACCCTCTCTACCCCTCCCTACCCTCTCCTACCCTCCTACCTCTCTACGCCTCCCTACCCTCTCTACCCTCCTACCCTCTCTACCCTCCCTACCTCTCTCTACTCCCTACCCTCTCT